>ML994266.1:0-24752 GCA_010093945.1 Delitschia confertaspora ATCC 74209 | reverse complement strand
CCCTCCCCCTCCCCCCGGTGAACTTCAGAAGCCGACGACCGTGCTCAAGATCCCACTAGAGAGATTCATCTGCTCTTTCATTCAGACAAAAAAGATAAGACGACCCAGTCGGACGGGCGGCAGATTCTCTCATGATTCAAATGTCATGACTTGGAAGGCTTTAGCAAGCCATCCTGGACCCCAGAGCCATGGGAATGCTCTCCAGCAAAGTAGTTCCCGGTAAATGCCTTGAAAAAACAAAAAAACAAAAACAAAAAAAAAAAAAAAAAACAAAAAAAGTTACAAAGCACAGAAAGTAGTGGCGTCTATTGGGGCGCCAGCGATGGCGAGGTTGACGTTTCTTCTGGAGAACTCCACAGCGATCGAACATCAAGGAGAACGGCAGAAAAACCCGCTGAAAAGAGATGATATTTTTTGCCTTGGAAAATGCAGAATGTGCAAGTTGTCTCGCAAATCACAACGGAGGAATTTGGTGATATCGGACTGACCCTGCGTGCAGTGTGCATTGCATGCCTACATCGTTGTGTGTTTTTGCTCTTTGCATGTCGGTCTGTTTTTGCTCTTTGCATGTCTGTTTCTGCAGCGAACACGGACACGACTCTTGCTCGTGCACTCTATCCCTGTCACTTTTGTATTTGCACCCGGGGGGATTTTACTGCGACTCACAACACTATGACATGCTGTTCGGTTCATGAGAACGCTATGAGCAGAGATGGAGCTCCGTCCATGAGAATGCTATGAGCAGAGATGGAGCTCCGTCCATGAGAATGCTATGAGCAGAGATGGAGCTCCGCCCATGACCGCTGTGTTTCTTTATCTTGGAGAATGGATTGTTTAGGCGCGGAGAAGAAACAATCATCCACCGCAGCTCCTGGACACGCGGCAACGAGCTGCAGTGGCGAGTATCCTTGTCCAGGGTTCCTTCCTTTCCAACGCCATGATTCAGCATGCCTCTTTTTCGACCTCACTTGACACATTCAATGTTGTCAGAGTGACAGGCCGGCCAGCACCTAACACGAGGTACGCTTCATCCGCTGCTTCATCCGCTGCTAGCAGTCGCCGCCCCTATCCCGCAGGTCTGTACGGTGGTGCAACAGCCGACGCACGTGAGAGTTTTGACAAAAGTTCATCCCCTCTTTGATTCTTCGAGCTTGACTGAAGGTCAAGATAGACTCTTTTAAGTCTCCGCCCTGAGCAGGGTTGTGGGCGGGACCAGATACTCGGATCCACTGCTATAAGATGCCGTTGAAAGCTAGATCTCGATTTTAAGTTTGAGTGGCATTAAACTTTCTGAAAGTGTGGGGAAGAGGGACGCTTAGGAACCGCTTACCATGATCCTGGGGAGAAACCACCAGGTCTCTCAATTGCTATTGTTATTACCCACAGCCCGGCCACGATTCTTTGGCGCACGCATCGTCTTGATTTTCCATCATTCCATTGTTATCGATCGAAATTAAAATAAAAAAATAAAAATAAAAAAAACTCAGCCTTATGAGATCTGCGACCTGGAAGAAGAAACCATATCTACTTACGTAGACGCCAAAAAGCATGGTTCGCCCCGCTGTTTGTCTTTCATCTCTCTAGAGTACCATTTTCGCGTCTGATATTTGGATGCTTTTACGTCCTTCATGGATAGTCTGACAGGAAAATCTCATTCCAATCCTAGTTTATCTCTTATGAACAGGTTAGACACCGTCCCTTCGAAAGTCCCACTCCAGAATGCAAAACAATCCAAATAACGTGAGAGCTGAACCAGCAGGTTCCTGGATGGGAACCTGCAGTAGAAACAGCGCCAAAAATCGTATCTTTAATCTACGGAGATGCTTTAGCCGCAGAAGCCAAGATATGACTCTCAATTAAAACTGAGGCTCCTGCATGTGGCCATTCCAGCATGGCTCAGGCGATAGATGCACATCGATCCCCCCCCGCAACAAGCTGTGAGCGGTGGAGTATTTGGTCGGTACTACTCTCCGGACGCCGGCAAAAAAAAAAAAAAAAGCAATGGCCGTGTCTCAGTCAAACGGTCGGAAGCAGGTCGTGACAGGATGGGCTGTGGTGGGCTCAGTGACAGGTGAGTGCGCAATGAAAAGGCTTAGAATACCAAGACAACACATGTGGCACTCCTCATCCAACTCATCGTGTCCTTCTGCTTTCGAATCACCCTTCTCATTACCCCGTCACACGAGCTAGGACCATATCTGGACGTTCACCGCGTACACTACTCTCTCCGTTCAATGACTGTCGAATCTTTTTCTTTTTCATGGACACGTCTACACCACTTGCTTTGGAACCGACTCTTCTTCAATATTTGGCACTGATGGACTCTATGTGGACTCGCTACAGCATTGTGCCCAAAACCCCCGTGGCCTCTTCCCACGGCTCCGGGTCCAGCAGAAGCGCCACAGTATCATCGATCCAAGGTTGAGGGATGATTTTAATATCAGTAACTCATTCCAGGTCTTTGGATAGAGTACACTGGCACTTTATTTTGTGTGATTGTTTCCACGAGGCTCTCCGTCCAGCACCTTTTTCTCCGAGCCAATGGACGCTCTGTGAATGGCACATATGTCACTCTCTAGACGGTACGCTCAAGTGATCTCGGTGACACTATAATTTGCTCCCACATTGAACGTCTGTTTTTTTTTTTTTCTGTTACCAGTTACCACTGGTTATAGATCAGTCATTCGTATGATTGCCTCTCCAGAGCTGTCGCTACCTCCCCTAGTATCAATCATGCGACGTCTTACATTTTGTAGTGCCTTCAATTAATGAGCCCCAAATCACAAGTATAGGGGTTCACTTCGTCATCACAGCACTCCTTCCCACCCCAACGTCATCATTCTTGCCCATGAACATGATGACTTCAACCAGCAACAACAACAACAACAACAACAACAACAACACCACCAACACCACAATGCGTAAATTCTGGAACAGAAATTTTTTAGACAACCGTTGTCGAAAACGATGAATTGTCATCTAAGCAAAGAGCAGTTATTTTATCTGTTGTTAAGGCAGGGGAGCCTAGGACCGTAATCACGTCGCGATACCCCGTCGATTGTCGTACAATATATAAAGTAATCAAGCGCTAGAGTAGCCCTCAGGCAGTACAGTCATTCCTCTGAATCAGACATCCATGCAAGGCTTACGTGCAGACAAAGGAGGCAGCTTCTTCGCGTTGGCCGCGCGAACCCGCGGATTGGGTAGACGCAGCTTTGCGCCGGGGCGGCCAGAATCGTCATCAAACAGAAAACAATATATCGGATGTTTAAAAAACACCATATAATCAATTGGATGACTAAGGAAAGACCAAAGTTGACGCATAGTGCTGCAAAATTGCCCTTAAATTGGTGCAAGAAGAATCATTGAGCCAACTTCCGCGGCGTACAGTTTCCAGATAAGGTCTCAGCAAGGCAAGGGAGGAAGCATAAGAGGATTTGGATGTTCGGAACTGTCCGTCAGAAGTTGGACCATGAGATGTTAGACTTATGAAATATTGGGAAGCAACTACCACGGACGTTTTACGCCGCGGTCTGGTGGGACGATAGAACAGAGCTCATCGAGATGAAAAGGAACGAGGACAGCGCTAGACGCGGCTACTCTTCTCGCAGCTATATTCAGGAGATAGGGGAGGGTCTTCTGCCCCATTAGTCCTCATACCTTGTTCACCAGATGGACAATGCCTGGATAGACACCTCTTGCGTAACCTAAAATTGGCTGCAAGGCAAGGACTTCAAATTGATCAACTTCTTACCATACTCCCCGAATTTGAACACAATTGAACACAAGCGGAAGCACTAAAGGAGAAGGCCTGTCTGCTCTATTCTCACCTAGAGTGTATGGGCGAGGCTGAAGATCGGCATATATTTGTTGAAGCTGAACAAGAGGCCTGGCGACAACTACTTTAGTTACTTATCCCCTCTCTCATTGGTACCATGAAACACCAGGTAGAGACTGTGATCAGGGCTCATGGTTGACAAATGAAATATAAATATCTACGGTGTAATAGTTATATATAGGTTGTAGATATCCGAATTTTCGGGTGAATTCAGACTGATGTCTTAGTATTGTAAGAGTCAGATTCCTTTTGATTAATCGAAACCATCAGATAAAGGTTTAACCTAAGGAGGCGTTTCCGCCAGATCGTCCCTAACTACTGCCCAATTTTGAGTCCATACATGCAGAGATTACACCCTGAAAGCTAAAGGGGTATCCAGTATGTGAGAGCTACAATCCACCCAACGCAATACTGAAGGAGTATATCATCCCAGTTCCCACCCCGAACTTCCGTCCCCACCTATTGCGTCCTCCATTCTAAAAACTCCGGGCTAATAATCCCCCCTGTCCCCTCTTCTGCCAACCTCTCCAACCGAATCGCCCGTTCCCCCTTCTGCTTACTAATCTGCCATACACCCTCCCCTATACTACTCTTCAGAAAGGCCAAAAAATCACTAGTAAACTTAATACACCAATTCCCATCCCAGGTCCTATTCATCCTCTGCACCTCCCCTGGAATATTCCTCGTGTTGAACTCCACCACCCGCATCAACATCCCCCTCGGATCCCTTAACCCCACAATAATCTTCGGGATCCCCAGCAGAAACGACTGCGCCCAGAAATTCAGCAACTTGAGCTCGGTTTTGCGGTGCTTGGAGGGGTCATCTAGGAGGGCAGAGTCCATTGTTTTGAGCTCAACATACGAAATCGGCTCCGTAGCTGACGGCACGGCGGGACGGGAGGTCAGTATGGCGTCGACTTCTCCCCCAATGACGACGCTGGAGGAGCCAAAACCGGTGGAGACTATGGAGCAGAATTGTGCGTAGTTTGATACCTGTTCGCTTTCCCTACTCTCAATCTCTTCCCTTGACATCTGTGCCACAGGACGCGACACAACGGATAAAGTTTCGAATTTGTAGCCCCAAAAGCTCATCAAATCCAGTGGTAAGGCACCCGGCGGTCTCCTTTGCTTCTCCTGTGCAGCTCTATCTTGTTGCTTGGCCCGAAAATCCTCCTCGATGAATATCGTGTCTTGGAACTTCGTCGCTTTCATAGAAAAAGCCGAGTACGGATCATACAGCGCCGTCATGATCTTCGTCATCATGCCTCTCCACGTGATGAAATCAGCCCTCGTCTTTACGCCAGTTTCCTTCTCTTTCCGCATCAACGTTTCGAGCAAGCTGTTGAGGTGCTGGTCTGTTTGGTCTTCATGGTGCCGGAATGTCTCGAAGCCCGCGGACAAGTTGGAGGGGAGCCTAGGCGGATGATAGTATTTTAGGCTGGAGTCGTTTGGGACGTAGGCGTGATTTTGGTCGTGGGAGAAAATGGCGATTTCGATGGGGCGTTTTATTGTGGCAGTAGGAGCAGGTGCGTGGGGTGAGGGAGTGGGGAGGGGGAAGATTTGGGACATTTTTGGATTGGGGTGAGATAATACAAGGTGGAATGCGGTAGTCCAAGGAGTGAAAACTTATAGACACCCGATGGATTGCCAGTGGTGTTTGTCTCTAGACTGAGGATTGTTGGAATGGAGATCCGGTAGAAAAAAAACTCGCAAGCTCAACTTCTGAAACCCGTGTACATAAAGAGGCTATTCTCCTGACTTGGAGATGGCTACCACACTTGAAGTTATGCGCCTTTCCACTGACTCTATTTTGCCAGGATAACAGATGGTTTGGAGGGGAGGGTGAAGCGAATGTGCACGTGATTCGCCAGTGTGTAGGCCTGAAGTGGGGTAGAACTCAAAGACAACTTCCTTTATGTTTGTGAAATTTACACCGTGACGGATGACAAAACGAGAAAAAGGACGAGAGTGTGTTGTTTCTTGGGTGTAAACGTTGATGAAACCTCGCTATGGTGGGATGCATGAGAACAGTGACAGCCCGATCAACCAATTAGAGTTTCCCCTGGACAGCTCCGCAACGGCCTCCGTGACGTCTGTTTACATACAACCCCTCCTCCAATTCACAATTCACAGCCACTACAATTCACCACCGCCTTCACCCACCCATAACCACACCCTCCATAAAGAACAAAACCGTCACAATGGACCTCCGCCGCCCGGTCCGACACCCTACCATCTCCTCCCGCCGCAACCTCTTCGCCGCCACCCTTGGTCGTCGCAACCACACAAACCACCACCTCTTCATGGCGCCCGACAATCCCGCTACAAACATACAGATTGGCGAGCAGGAACAAGATGATAGTCTGGTGGAGAGAGATGAGCAGGGGAGGTATCAGATGGAGGCGCCGAGTGTGGGGATGAGGCCGGTTATTGGGGTGGAGGATGAGATGGTGGAGGAACGCGGTACGGAATCCTCGATGGGTTTGAGGAGGTTTCATACTGATCTGATGTTGGAAACAGAGGCGGAAGCTAAAGTGATTGAGATGTATGGGAAGCAGAGGGGGGAGGAGTTGGATCCTGCTGGTGAGTACCAGATGAAATGGCTGATTGGTAACATGCTAACATACGCTGTTAGATCTCAAACTTGTCCTCGAAGCGAGCTTGGAGCGCAAGGTTCAGTCCCTTGAAGACGACAAGTGGATGTTTGAGGGGGAAGTTGCCAAGTTCCGATGAGGGCGCGATACCGACGCTATTATATAGAATTTCCTAGAGCACGGAGTAGATGTTCCGAATACTTCCGGCTTCAGCTTTTCGAGTTGATGCTTGTAGTATCGGTATCATCATTTATATCTGGTTCGGAAGAGGCTGGTGCAACACAGCTCTACTGGATACCCCAGCTCAGGGATAGAGGGTGATGACAGGAGACACTAGTACGAGGACGTTCCATTCCATTAATGATACCCCAAGATTCCTTCCTGGATTCACTTTTTCAAATTCAATCTCATTTCTCATATTTTCTTAATTCATACAGCGTGACTTCATTTCGAATTTCTCGTTCTCTAATACGCTCCTTTCGTTTTACCTCATGGCCATGCATCCCTTTTCTTTAACAACCCTAATAGCATTCCTCCACTTAGAATTATATAATGTCGCTAGTAGAGAGAGATGCTGCGAATCTTCTCTCGGCAATATCTATATCCAATAAGCTTGGTCTATGCATATGCGCAAATTCGATTCACAGAAATGTCTACTTGCAATAACCTAGACTCCAAATATAGTGAGGTTTTGCTACCTATCGGGCTCTTACACTATCACAGATATAATATAACATCTCTGAGCGAAGAGAACCACGAGATTGGCAATCTGTTGAGGAATGGTCGAATGCATATAGTAGACTATATTACAACTGAAGGTTTCGCATTCCCTATCCTATTATTCCTACTGCCGCCTATAGAGACACCTCACCGGGAAGTTTTAAAGTATCGAATCAGATATCCTTTGTATATGTCTCAGGTAACTGTCTATTGCATTATTCATAACTATTTGCGGAAAGGCTTACTAATACTGATCTAGAGTTAATGTAACCTTAGGCTCTTCCAACTTTTGGGCTCCTCCACAAATGCAAATATACCAAGACACTCATGGAGAAAGGCTTGCTGATCTGCAACATACATTCACTGTGGGCTACTACGTAAGACATGGTTCAAGTTCGCTTACATGAAAACCCACTTACGTTGTTTTAGAGCCAAAGTATCCATAGATTATTGCCAGTTTATACTCATGCACGAACGCTTACACAGTTCAATATCGATGGGAGTAAGGCTCATAGATTCTTGGTATGCCTAGTGGCACATCCAGATATACAAAGGTCAAGGCTAGAGCACCACAGCAGGCTTTCACATTACTCTAAATACCATCTTTTATTTCACCGTATCACGTCCCTCTCTATACTTCGGACCCCTAGCTCTACCACCAACTACACGTCTCTTCATCGGCTCTGCGCATCCTTTTTACCAGACACACAGGTTCGTAGCCTCGCCGCTTACAGGCCGCAGAGTTCCACCTTTTGAGGACCGCCACCGGCCCGGCCACTAGGGCTGCGGTTGCACTACTAGACCCATGAGCTGCAGCCCACAGACAATAGCCCAGTGATGCTCCCTCACTGACGCATATGGACGACGGTAGGGACACGTCTCTAGTTAGTGAGAGCCTCGTTGGTTTTCTCAAAAGTTTTATCCTAAGGGTACTTGTGTCTAGCACCACAGAGAGGTGAGCCCAAGCTGAAGGAAGAAAAAGGGATCAAAATGAGGGTGGATTAGTAGGAGTTCCTTGTCTTGAGTACCAATATGCCCGTCAAACGGAGTGCATTTCCATCACCTCGTCATCAGCCTCAAATTGCCTGCAGCTCATAATGGTTCTTTCTGACCGCTCCCATATCAAGTAGGCGCAATAATAAAGGCAGATAGGGAGGCATAGAAGGAATTAAGGGAGACTGTATGTTGCCAGGAACTCATGAGTCTTGATTATGCGAGGGGTGTTATGCTGCTGTTCAGTTCACTTAACAGTTTATGGCTCCTCAGTGGAAGGTTCTCAGTTTCTGAAGTCAATGAAAGGGTGAGACTGACGATGATGTTAGGTGTTTTGGTAATTGTTGTAGTGAGGGAGAAAGATGAGAAAAGAAACCGTAATATCAGTTCAATGCTGGCGCTGCTCACCGGAGTTTATAACGGCTTGACTAAAACGCTACGCTACGCTACGTCTAGGACCAAGCCTTTGGCAAAGGGTCTCACTTCGTCTCTCGATGCCTTCGACAGTAGGAAGTTTCTGGTGCGGTGAGCCGTCGTAAGGAACACAAGATCCACTTGTGATTTGGGAGGAGAATCTCACGGAACGACACGCCAGCGACATGAACGGAGGATGAGATCGCAAGGTGGGAGGATTTCTGGGGAAGGGCGTATGGTTAAGAGGTGAAGAAGTCTCAGAGACGAGGCCACGAGAAGAGAAAGAAAGACATTGTTGTTGTGGTGTGTTGAGGAGAAGGATTTTGGTGAAGCGTTAAGAAAGGGACCAAGCGGTAAATTCGGCGGACATGCCCATACAGTTCTGAGAGCGGCTCTCAACTTTGCACTGCAAATATTCCACAGACCCATAATTGTCCGGCAAAGAGTAGAGGAAACATCAAGATAATCTAGCATATTTATTCACACACGAGTAGACGGCGTGTAACAAGAAATCGGAATAGTACACGCATAGCTAAAGAGAGGAGATGATCTGAGATGACATTGATGTAGAAAGAGACGAATAAAGACAGCATATGATTCCAGCCTAGGTAGACCAGTTAATTACCGCAAGATTGAACTCAAGTATCTCTTTTTGTTAACTTTCATTTTGTATTTTTGCAGTACTTCAAATGTGGCTGTTCAGTATGCCGTCCGTCCCCCTCAGCTAGCGGTCAGGTCTGAGGTTTCTGTCCGCTCCTTCCCTTTCAGATTTTGCCACCCAACACCACATTCACTTTTTTCCAAGGGAGACCAATTTACAACTTTCTCAGAGGAGATAAAGGCACGGCAGCTACCGAAAATGATATTTCTTCCTTACGACTGTTGCTTGCAGGCTAATGGAGAATCCGGAGCGGCGACACCTCCGTGCCACAGCCGACCGATAATGAGTACTGAGGACACCCACCCAGCCTACGAACTCTTCAAGTCCCATTCTCCATAACTTATGAACCTTAGTATTTGTATGGAGTGCGCATTCGGATACGGAATAAAGGACAGCGCCTTGCTCCTGGTTTGGTACGCCCTGACACGCCAGCGGCGCCCGGGCCTGAGGTCCACACCCAGACGCCAATTCAGTAGGGATTTGAGCACCTGAACAAATTGCTGGAGACCATACTGGTGAACAGTTGGTGAAAAGAAAGACAATAAGGCCGGAGAAGAAGAGTCAGAATTGAATAATGATTGGAAGGGCACTCAAAATGGAACATTGTGAGTTTTCTCTCCTTTGAAATAAGCACAAAATTTCCGCTCGTTATGGTGGGATGAACAGAGACTTTACTAACTTTGACGGTTTCCGCAGATTTGAAATGTCAGGCTGGCGGCCCATAAGCGGCACCCGTACTTACCTTCCCCCACCACCTCTTCCTTCCTCCTCTACCATTTCTTCCAATCGAACACAATGGATCTGCATGGTTCGTTCTCATGATACCGAAGGTCTAACTCGGGAGGCGTACTCGTCGCAGTCGCATTCTTAGTTACGATTTGGGATGAGCATATCGCCGGGTTCTTCTCGCGGTTTGTCAGGACGGGGAAACAGCTGAATTGTGAAGAATAGAGACAAACAAGGGGACCAGGATAGGAATCAGACACACTCCTTTTCCTTCAGAAGGGAATTCCTGACTCGTGTTGCTAGAAATTTTACAGTGAGTAAAAGAGGGTGTGCCGGCACTACACCCCTCTGGACTGGCTTGTGATGCCCCTATATGATTACTAAGACCGGAACAAATGGAACAGCTTACCGAATGGCTAGGCCTAAAATTATTGGTTAGACTCAATTTTGAACAATACGGGGGATATTTGAATGTAAATTTTAGTGTCGAACTTGGATACTTTGTGCTCAGAGTTTTGGTTGTTAGTCACAGGTAAGAACTGCTTCGACTGTTGCACGAATACGAGTAATATAATTGAATAAACTAACCCACCAAAATCGTATATCCAGTAATAGGTCCGGAGATTTTCAGTCCAAGAGCAAGCAAAATGGCGCATCTTGAAATATCTTAGTCTGAGTAGCCTGGTCTACCTGGCGAGCTCATAAACATTCATTGCTTTCACCTTTGACTTCAAGGAAATTATAAGACTTGTAAGTAAATCCTTACCTCGCTCATTTTTTGGTTGGATAGTAAAACTCAACCTAGAGGCCTCTCTTTCACAGTGGCATGTACAGGTCCGTGAGAACAGGGTGTGCTGAGCAAGCAGCCTGCCATTTGAACTATAACTCGCTCACGCAATGCCCCTGATATAGGTTTTTGGGACGTTAGCAAGCTTTACAGTTGCAATTCCCAAATCAATCCAAAGATATCTGAGAGTCTCACGGCAGTCTGGGATGAAAATCTTTACTACCGCCAATGTCTGGGGTGCCAGTTCGGGCGCTCTTTGCGGAGAGATTCTTCCGCCACGCATCATCATTCGACAGTCCGTAGAAGTCTCAAGAGTCAATTAAACTGATATGAAAAGGAAATTTTTCGATGGAACGGGGCTGTTGAACCGTTCGTTCATGCTGCATCATTAAAATCTCTACCTTTGTAATTAACAGGCTACTTAGAAGCCTCTGAAACCTGTGATGCTTCTCTTCCCTAGTCAGGCACTCTAACTGCTAAAACAGGGACTTCGGAGCTCAACTTATCATCCCTCACAGCTATAATTGCTTTCTACTGCTTTCGTTAACCTGCGGGACGCGTTCATCTCACGACAAGAGACCTTCCTCCGCCCTGAATTTCGTGATACCCATCCCGCCCGGATTAGGGAACCGTGATTCCTGTCATCGCCAAGGGACTGCTCTGAGATTTCTTCTGTGGCTTTCTCTCGCCTTACAGGATAACTTCGTCAAAGAAGCTCACAGACACTTGAGCGGAGATTGAGCTCCGTTCTTTCCGAGACTATGATTGGGCTGATAGGTCTAGCCATGACCGGCGACTCCGATCCCGACTTGTTAGCGCGTAGTTCGTGATAGCAAGCTTGGTGTTGAGTTTTGGCCTCTGCAAATGTTCAGAACATACCTCTAAAACGTTACTGCGCATCTCACGCCGTTGCGAAGGCCATGCAAATTCATGGGCTGATGATAGAGGACACCTCTATGATTTTCCTCGCATACAGACCCTCACCCTCCGTGTCATGGATGTAGGAATATTGTTCTGTTGGCGATCCGGTCTACTCCTTGACTGGCACTTGTCTCTCCGCTTGTGGCCCATTGCCACTTCCTTTCCCAGCAAGCACATGGACCACCGCGCAGAGATAGCGCGCTCCGACGCCGACAAACGTGAGGCCATAAAGTAAAAGAAGCAGGAGCTCTTCGCTAGCGGACGGGCCACCTCTCTTGGGTATAAAGGAGCCCTCCTCCCACCTCCAGACGCTCCTTCTTCCTTCTTCTTTCTCCACCACATTCTCTCGACACGACCTCACACTCTCTCGTCCTTGCTCTTACCTAACCTTCCTTTGGCTCCGTTTGTCCAATACTTTACCCTTTGGGTTTGAGTATCGCTTCCCATATACCTTCGTTCACATACTTCCTTTGCCACTTCTTGCTATCGGATCCCTACGACCAACGTCAACATGAACACCAACGCCACCCCCTTTCACTCTTCCCCTGGCCAGGACGGCGGTCCATCCTCCCCTTATGGTTCCCATGGCTCACCGGGTACCGCCCCAACTGATTACTCTCCGCTTGCCAACCGCACGATGGGTAACCCGCTCACGTTTCACCAGCCCGTGTCTTTGGCCGTCTCGCAGATCGACCAGTATCTGACTATCGTCCGCAATCAACTCCAACAGGGCCCAATCCCAGTGACGACGGTGTCTCCGATCCTTGATACCCTTTTTGTCGGCAACTTCTTCACAACAGAACTCCAAGGTCCGCAGCAGTTCACGAGGTACCTCGAGGTGACAGCCCCAGGCAATCGTGATCTTGGCGACATCATCAAGCTCGACCCGGCGTTCCGAGACGCAGTTCCTTTGTCGACCGGCAGAGAGCAACCGGCCTTCCCCAAAAAGATCCGCTTCGACAATCTCCGCCAAGCCGAGGAAGGGTTCAAGATCCTCAAGGAGCATCAGTTCGTTGTCCGTTTCATTAAGAATGTCGACTACTTCCAGGCCAAGTATGACAGCATAGATTACGGCAAGCGTCACGAAGGTCAACTCTCAATCTGGATTGACGTCTTTGGAACAGCCACCCCCGGGTTTCAACTTCCTCAGTTGGTCGACTATTTGCGGAACATCTTATGGCACCACTTGTCCCTCTACACCACTTCGGCGTCGCAACTGTTTGACATTCGTGCTGACGTTCGGTACCACAACAGCATTCGTTTCCGAGTGGAGTTCTGCTCGCTCTCTGCCTCGAGGCGCGCCTTGAAGTTCCTAGAAGACAGTCTCCTTGCCCCCCAGGTCGTTGGCAATGAAATGTTCAGTTGGTTCATCAGGGGTGCTGCCGAATACTCCGAATCCAAAGAGATGGCTGCACTCACGGGACTCACGGGTGATGGTGTTCCAGTTCCAGTAAACAATATGCAACAAATGCCATACCAGGTGGACCAGTATGACCAGTTTGCACATGGACACGACCAGAATCCGAACCGGGTCCAGATCGGCCGCATCGTCACTGGACAAGATGTTCGCACCACCATCATGCTTAGAAACATTCCCAACCGCATGGATTGGATGTGTCTCCGAGAACTCCTGGATAGGTACTGTTTCGGCACGTACGACTTCGTCTACTTGCGTATCGACTTCCAGACATGTTCCAACGTTGGATACGCTTTCATCAATTTCATCAACGCCGAGGCTCTGATCTCAGCGGTTCAACACATCGAAGGCCGTTACTGGTCAGGTTATTCCTCCTCCAAGCATGCTGAGATCAGTTATGCCACCATCCAAGGCAAGGAGGCTCTCATCCAGAAGTTCCGGAATTCCTCAGTGATGCAGGAAGCTGCATACTGCCGCCCGCGGACCTTCTACTCCACTGGTGATGCCCGCATGGTAGGTAATATCTACCTTACCGGAACCGAAATGGAGTTTCCTGGTCCAGACAACCTTCCGAAGTTGCATCGATCCATTGCGAATGCCCGGAACGTCGGTCTTTACCCACCGCACAGCAGTGGCCACATCCAAGACCATCGCAGCCGCTTCTCAATGTTCGATCGTGGTACTCCACGCGACCAGATCGAGACGGCTGCTGCTACCGCGGGACCCTCGGAAATGGGTCATATTGGCACCAGGCGCACGGTTCCTGGCTATGCTGCACCTCCCCAGTTCGGCATCAATAACCATCAAGACAGCTATCGAGCTCGCGCTATGCCTGGTCCAATCCAGCGCCCGTCAATGGGCTCTCCGACGGCTTTCCGCAACGGCAAGGCTCCTGCTCATAGCGAATCAGTCTTCTTTCAGCCAGGCCAGTACCCTAAAGACGGATATCCTCAGTAGACGTTTTTTCGCAAGGTGTCGACGGATAACATCCATGGCTCTTCTCTGCCTAACCTCCAAATGTTTCAAAGTCCGCGGTGTACCGGCACCAGTACTCATCGATGTTGTAGATGTCTCTGTACATCACATGACGCATGATCTCTTCGCGATGTACCACGATTGTTTTCTCTTCCGAGTCGGACCCAATGTTGTTTCCATAATGGTACGATGAGCAATGTTTTTCTTTTTCTTTTCCAGATGTTTTGTCTCCTTTGTCCAAACAGTGTTGTTGTTTCCACCTCCAAAAATCATGAAGTTGTTCTCGGTCTGTTTGCTGTTTCCCATTAGTGGAAGCCAGCAAGGTGTTCTCGGGTTGTTTTATGTTTCCACATGTAATCGATGATGGAGTTTCGTGCTCTTCTCGAACGGAGAAGATGTTTGCAGTGATATGGTTCTGGCTTCGTTCACATAACGGCAATCCCGAAGGATGATGAAGCTTTCCACATGTATCTAGTTCTGTCTTTAGTCAGTGAACGCCAATGCATTAGCCAGTACATATTTTGCATTAGCCAGTACATACATATTTTGCATTAGCCAGTACATACATATTTTGCATTAGCCAGTACATATTAAGTGCCTTGCTTCGCTCGTGAATTGTGGTGATGAGTGATGGAGCTTTCGGAGAAACTTCAAGTTGTTCGTGGGTTATCTGACCTTCTAGTGCTGGAGCCGTGCTTGTAGTAATTGAACCGTGTTTTCAGAACCGTTTTCTGGAAATAAACTGCAGAAGTAAATGTTGTCATAGAGAGATAGTCCTGAGTGAAAGAGTTGTAGTATCGAAGTGAATCCTTAGGTTTAAAGGGGAGAGTGTGTTTCGGGATCCAGGGGTCTTTATATATTTGCGTTTCCCCCTGTCCACGGTAGTTCCGTGGTACCAAAGTGTAAGTGAAAGATCGGTGCCGGGGCCTGCAGAATCTGAAATATGGAAAAGAGGGATGGCCTTAGATGGTCGGTATTGTGGAGAGAGTATGCGAGCAAGCGGATAAAAAGATTTGAGAGCTTCAGCTTGGTGGTGGAGGGTCGGTATTGTGCCCTTTGGTGTGGAATTCAGGGGTCGGATTGGGAATGAGAAGTTCGTGGTATCAGGAGGGTAGGAAGTATGCGAAAAAATGGCTTAGGGTGAGGAAGATGTCCAAAGAAGCGGAAGGGGATCTAGCAGATTTAGCAGATATGTATTCTGGGTAGACTGTGGAAGATGGGAAAGGGAACTGTAGAAATGAGTTATCGGACACTGAATCAAGAGACGGGATTGGATCTTGGGAGAGGTACTGAAATCAGCGGTGATCCGGCAGGGAGGAGGATGGTTGGACTCCTACTATGAAGTTGCTAGCTCTGGAAGGGACATGGAAAACCAGCGTGGGCGCTTTGAAATAGAGGCCGTTGGGAATAGGCTTCAGGGACCGCTGGGGCTAGGGGGTGTTAATAGGATGCAAAGGGAATGCAGTGATGAGGATAATGCTTACATTCTTGTAATATAGCTATAGAAGAAGAGGGAGTAGAAGTATGAGTATTACTTGAACGATGGGACAAGTTTCTATTGGAGGATCTGTTTGTTTGGTATATGGGGAGTATATCCGAACAACGTTTGATGAAAAGCAAAAGAACTTGACTGGCAAGGGACTTGTTTACCACGCATTCTGGGACATATTTCGCAGCTGTCAACCTCTGACATGACGCTGCTCCCGCACTGAGAAACTCTAAGGAAGTGACCAATGACCCATCCGCCCGTCCAGCAAGTGCATCGGTGGCTGAGAGATTCGGGGAATATTGGCTAAAATCCATGGGAGGTGCATCTCTATGGCCACAGAAAGTCCCCCCTCAATCTTCAGACTATTTCTTTTAACCATTGTTGAGAATCATGATACAGGCCGATGTTTATTCTTGACGATGTATCACGTGCAAATTACACGATAGTCCCTTGGTGTTGAGGTTTTGTATGGTTGCTGAGCTGCGTGCTTCAGCTTCTCCGTCCCTAGACCCCAAACATTTTCTACAGGGATCCGAGAAGTGCTTCATGCAGTTGAAAGAACAAGAAGCGTATCTTATCCAACATCAGCCTCTCACTCTATCTTTTGGGGCATCTGGGCTGTTGGTGGTGCTAGGGGGCTTCCCCTGAGGTGCTTGAGGCTGCCTGCCACCATGCCTCCACCAGCACTACTCCGAACACCTTGTTCGTCAACGCAACCTCTATACTTTTCAGAACATGGCTAGAGGCATTCTAGACATTTCAAAATCCTTTCCTTTCCTCGTCACAGCTCCTACATGTGGGAGAAGCCGTAGTCGGAACAGCTCGTGTCACCACCGCGGAAGCAAATCGCTTGCACCGGTACACCTGAACATCCCTCCTAGTGCCGCACAAGGGGGTACAAAAGAAAGGATCTTACTGATCTCCTCCTTGTCGCTCCCGGGATTTGGAGAATATTTGTCGGCATTTCTGTTGAGATACCTACTCCGAAGACACACAAAGTGTCCGGACAGGTACAACTGCACATCGCCTTTGTTGGAACTGGATAGCATTCAGCGACAGCCCCAGATCGACCTAGCTTTGGGATCGCTGCTTAACCGGAATGCTGAACACTGAGCCCCTTTTCGGATTGAACCGCAGTAGTTCTGCTAGGCTGGTTCCCCATACACCAGCAACGGCCACCCTGACACAGCGTATGAGCAAATGGCCTGATGAGGAGAATGTGAAAGGTGTCTATGCCCCGCTGACTGCCATATACACACATTCATAGACGTACGGTACGTTCGATCTCCCTCATTTCATCTTCCACAGCATCAGCCAACAAGGACTGCACATAGGATAGATCATACTTGCCGAGCGATTCAAGCCGTAAAGACAGTACTGCGACCTGCGACACCATGGGTCCTCTGAGAACACTGACGACACCCCTTCTTCAAAATCGTTGGCGTGATCGCTCACAAATCCTTGACAAGTCCTTTGTTCTCAGGATACATCGTGACGTTCTAGGAGGAAGTTGACCTGCACTAGAGCCGGTTACAAGGTTACAACGCAGTCTTTTGTTTGCATGCACATGGTGCAGGATCGGAGCCTTATAAAGATGCTTCTTACTAGGTTTGGCGCAACATCCAATGCATAGCAGGAGTTTGCTCAGGCCGGAGCAATAAGAACAAAGTGTATAAAACGCTCTCAAAGATGATTTGTACTGGCCGCACCCAGAAGAGGAGCCAGAACACCAGACTCCGAAAAGAATGCCAGCGATGAGATCAGAAAGAGGGAATAATGGAGGAGTAATAAGATGGGCTGTTTCACTGACCATTCAGGCTACAGTAAAGCTCTATGAATCTGGCCCGGCGGTGCTGGTCCAGAAAACTGATCTGGCGTTGGGAAAGGTCCGCGATCGGACGTAAGGATCATACGGGCGTCCCTGATATCTGGTCCTCCCGTTCAGCACCTTTGCCATTCCCTCTTATCCAGATCTGCCAGCCGCCGCACAATACTAAACCACCATATCTACACCGCCACACTCATCAAGGAGGCTTTGAATGTCTGACATTGAAAGGGAATTAAAGATGGAGAGAAGTGGACGAATGAAGAGAAGATTAATGAGAGAAAGAAAAGCTGATTACAGGAAAGAAAACGTACAGCTAGAATGCAAGACTAACACCGAAAGAAGAGCTGCTGGCTCAGAAAACAAATTGATCAGTAGAAAGTAAATATTGACGTATGGAAAGAAAGCCCAATAGATGTTAAATGGGAAGTTAGCGGAGACCAGTAATTAAAATGGATGATTTCCAGTCCAGAATGCAATAGCAGTCATCATACATGGATGAAGAACGCCCGAGAACCTTCCATATCAGTTCTTAGGTTCCAAATGGGCGAACAAACAGGATACCGAAGAGTTTAGGGGGTGTTCTCACCCGCTTTTCCGGAAGCACAGCTTTAAGACCGTGTTCAACATGTTGCAGCGCCTGTTCTACCAGTAAGTCCCTCTCTCTTACAGGTGCCTCCGGGTCTGGTCCATATTCTCGTATACTACACCTGAGCGGACGGGTATGGTTGACATCAGCACATACGGGTTACAGAGCATGTCCGGTGTGTCCACTAACCTTCACATAAAGACTTCTTAATAAGCGTAGTCGAATAAGTTGATCGATAGTGTCCGGAGACATTGTTCAATATAACACGACGATGAGGAAGTTGCTGCAAAAAAGAATATTAGAGCTGCTCCGTACGTCAGCCCAGATCCAGCAAGAAATGGATTTCGCATACACATAAAAAGAACGTTGTACTTGAGAGACTATGAAAACACCAGGGAGACCCCTTTGAAACACAAAATGTATGAGATCGTATCCCTATACCCTTCTCTTCAGCACAAAAGGCAGATAACTCGGATACTTGAATGGAAACTTTGATGACAAGACCGACACCAAAAAAGATACTCCATAAAATAAGAGCAGAGAAACCAATTATAGCGCAGCGACTACCTTGGATGGCTCAGTTACTACTTGCTCCTACTACACTCAGGCATGTTATCACAGTTGGTACGGAGTTTGATATGACGGCTTTCTTAGACTCATGTATGGGACATAGAATGCTCAAGTTAATTAACCCGAAACACCAGTTCGTCTTGTGCGTAGTTGACAAGGCTGGGTCTCCCCTCCACGCTATCGCATGCCGCAAATTTGCCTTCTTTCCGTTGTATCCGCCTTTGAGGTCCAAATGCCAGTTATATCCTTCAGAGAATGACGGGAGTTTTCGGAAAATGAGAATTTCGTATTGAATGGGGGATGTTATTGTTCTAAGCTTCTATCATGTGTGTCACGGATGGCTGCGCCGCATTTTCACCCTCTGGTATGTAATCGAGACGTCGGACGTGGGTACAGAAGCAAGAGGCTTTCTACGCTGTTCTCTGTGATACAATTAGCAGACCAATGATCCTCATGGGCATTCAATGGGACGCTGGTTTTGTTGGCGAACAGTTGCTACTGAAGCGGTCCGGATCCTCGCCAGTCTTCGCCCCTCATGGTTATACCAGGACAGGACCCATTCCGAAGCGATGCGAGGGGGCAGGATTGTTTGAGGTCTTTATTCGAGCAGACAATAGGACGAGGGAGCTTCTCTATGCTTTACAAGTCTCGATTGCTGCCTTTGTGGCACCGGAAGGAATGCGGCGATGGAGGTCCAACGAGGCAACCTGGCCTCCAGAAGCTCACCTGCGGCTCGGAATCCTGTTTTTGTCTCACTTTTTCTGGTGTGAAACGATAAGTCCTACTCAGCTCTGCACACCTTCATCTGGGCAGAAATCGAAGATGCGAAGCGTAAGCATGTAAGGACTCTGGATCACAGCCCCTGAGAGTACGAAACGCCCACGATGACGAGCAGGAGGCTTTCCAGCCTTCATAATTCGTAAAAGGACGGCCGATGTGGAGACGGTCTTTCAAAACCTGACCGTAGATGAAGAAGGTTGATCTGGTTAATGCAAAGGCTTGGGGAAGGTTGGTTGTGTGATGATGGAGGGAGAGGAGGATAGTGTTCGAACTTCGGATGCGGCGGGCCCTCTCCGGTAACCCATTGATGATGCATGGAACTCTAGGCCCCTAGACGGGTTCTCGGATGTGTGAACGCAGATCCGAGCCACCAACTAGAGAGCTGGAGATAAAAAAAATTATCTCCAGAGCTATTTGTTCGCCGTCTTCCTCTATCCAAAGGACAAGAGCAGAGCATCACCATGCCATATCTCCTATGTTGTCATATCATACAATACCCCTTCAGCTTTGCTGAACACCTGTGAAAGGGTTGTTCTCCCTTACCTGTTACACTGAACAGGCTACTATTTCACCTCAGAGCATCTGCTCAGCGCACGAGAACACGGAAACTGAAGAAACAGAAGATCGGACGGCGTCGCACCCAAGCGGCAATACTCGCGTATACTCTGAGCTTCAACCTTTGCGAACCATCTCAATCTCCCGGTCCATTGCCACGATTACTAAGGCACCTTATCCGTAGCATATGAAGCGTGGATCGAATCCTATCAGCTCACTGCTGAAACTGCGCAGCACACGGCGATCATTTGAGGCTTCTACGTTGCATATGATTCAGTTTAGAACACCGTGCCATAATCGTGGTTCGAAAAAGGACAGCTAGCAACGGTAAATACGCCCGCATTTCTGTGGTTTGGTAGTTATATTCACTACGCTCTCCCTCTCACCCTCAACCACCCCCTTCCCTTCGACTCATTCATTCACCTCGTGTAATTGACCAGCTCTCTCCAAGCATGCTTATTTTCTGGACTGCATCTACAGAGTTTCTCAAACTCATCTCCGTCGTTGTGCCTACACTTTAGTGGGAAATAGTCGTCAAACGCTCCAACCAAGGGGGGCGCCTCCTCGAACACTGCACGAGCTGCTTAACTTCTTCCATTAATTCCCGATCCGTCGCGAGCTGCTTACCTAGGTGGCGAGGCCCTATTTTCGCTCGTAGCGGACCCGCGCCGACGTCGTCGTTGTTGTCACGAGGGACCGACGGCTCCATACATTCACTCGCCAAGCTGCATAGACCCAGCCATTTTGAACATTTGAGCGCCTGACACCACCACCACCACCACCATCTCTGGCGACTTGCATATTATCCACAGTACTACAAACGGGTGGAGCTCAACTATATCGACCTTCTCGCAGCGTCTCGCGTTTATTTCTCCGGATCCACTCGGGCATAGTCATATCACCTACGCGAGTCAGTCAATCTCACCATGGCGACTTTCAAATCAGCCAAGTCCGTGCAGGCCGGCGACGAGGGAGCTGTGTCTCCTAAGGCATCTACACCAGCTCCCAAGGCCACTGCTAAGGCTCTTCTTACCATCAATTACGCGGATAAACAGGCCATGACGGACATCCATGAACTTTTGACCCGCCTCTACGTTCGCAACCGCAACCAGCACCGACACAGTCACTGGTTCAGATCTCTGGGAATGTTCCGCAAGCAACTTGGCTTGCTCCTGGCTGAAATGGAAGACAAGAAGAAAGGCAATGTTGCTGAGACACTTGAGAAGCGCCTTCAGTTCTGGGATACCCAATGCATTCACGACTGGTATCTGTAAGTCCTTACTGAACCCTCTCAGTCCATGGGAACACCTTATTGCTGTAGACAGCTTACTGATTGGGCCCTACAGTACCTTCACCCAGCTAGTTGCCGCCGGCCAATTCGCCATGATCGGCTTGGTCCTTATGGCAGCCATTGCTCGAGTCTGCAAAATCAGTGGAATCACGGACTTGTATGAGGAAATCGGTAGCAATCACATGAAAGTGGTGCTCCTGACAGTCGATGATGGCACTCTTCTCGAGGAGTTTGGCGACTTGGTGGCTGCGGATGGCGAAGAAGATTCAGGCGAGGTCATTGAAAGGGAGTGACGGCTGTTTCGACTGATATCAACAGTCTATACGTTCGTGGCTATGGATAAGGGCTCGTAATGCATACAAAGGCGTATGCGGCTTTTCTAATTACGTGCCTCGAAAATGACATCGCACTTTACTGGTAATGGCCACCACCGTGGGATCGTGTTTTCCCCGACACAGTTTAGTCTGGAATTTGGAGTCTCTGGTCTACGGTAGGACCTCCTAGGGGCCAAAAGGAAAGCGGCATCGTAGTTTGCAATGGAAGCCCAATTATCCTAATTTGGAGTCGGTGACGCTTGCTGTTGGCTAAATATTGGGAGAAGCACATGCCGCACAGCCCAACCGAGGAAGTTGGGTCAGTTGATGAACCCCCCCCCCTCCTCTACTTTCTTTAATTCACCGAGGAATATACGTATTCAACTGAAGGGAGGTATTGATCTTAAGTCGTTGAGAATTTTATTCGCTGAAAACGATTTTGCCGCTCTGTGGTATGAGGGGATATCCGAAGGGGCCGGGAGTTCATTCTAAAAGTCGAGTATTGTCTCGCCATCTCAGAAAAAACATACGGTCGGAAGCCGGCTATACGAGGGTAATCGGCAAAGAGGTTTTTATCTCGCTTTATACAATCCCATTGCTTTTAAGGCAAACATATAAAGCTGGTATGATTATGCTTCCATTTCAGGTATAGCCCAACGCTAAACCAATGAAAGATAAGCGTGGTTGGAAGCCCTGGGGGTACCTTAATCTTACCTTCAACCGCTGTTTCTCTCTTCATCGAGCGTCATTCCTCTTCGTTCTTCAATTTTGTTGTTCTTCTCTATTTGAGGTACTCGGTAATTCCTCAAGTGTTGGAGGATGAAGGATTTCTTTCGCAAGCTTTGGTTGTGTCTGGTTGAGACTAAGGAAGGTTGAGAGGATGGAGAGACTCAGATTGGGTAGGTACTTGAAGCCATTGTATTGCGAACGGAATAGAGAAGAGGCCACAGCGAGAGGTCAATTCGTAAAGTCGAACAAGTGTAGGTCTCCTGCGCTCTGTAATTCTTTAAAGTTGGCGATCGAGTTGAGCGCCATATCCGCGATTTTCGAACCATAACTGGGAACTTCGCCAGTGCGGATTGTTTTTATCTTTCTTTACACAGAAAAATAGGAGTAGTTGGCAGGGAACCAAGAGCCATTCCACCATCTGGACATGCACATACAAAGAACTAAGCAGGAATAACGGTACTCGGATGCTTTCGTTATGTCTTCCTCGCCATCCAACTGCATCTCCCCATTAAGAATATCAGCTTCCTTTGAAGCAACCCTTATAACCCGGAGAGATTGAAACCGCTCGTCTACCGCTTAGCTAGGGGCCAGGGTCATAACCTTCTCTCATGGCCTCCGCAGTCGCTGCCAGTGATTCCTTTGCCTCTAGTTTCTCCACCTCTGTTCAGTCCGTGTCTGTTTTGTCCGCCTCTGGTTCTCCGCCTCTGGCCTCTGTCGAGCCGTTATATCCTCTTCCCTTGTATATGTCGTTTTATCCTTGTCCCAGGTATCACCCTTAACCCCCGGTCTACAGAACGGAAGACCACAAGACGGGTCGTAGCTCTCATCTTGCTCGGGGTACTCGCCTCATTCAGCTTTTCGAAGGGGCAAAAGTGGTCATGCTGATCAGATATAAACAGTATCGAGGCAGTGCCTGGAATAGAAGTTGGGCCAGATATTCTCCAGTAAGATTAGAGGGGCCGGCGCCACCTTTAGTAGAGTAGCTGATCAGAATTAGGGAATGGGGATTCGAAAGGTTCAAGTGCTGGTTCATAAACTCAACCGTCACTGCGGCGGCCCCCAAAAGCCGTCCTCCCAGTAAGAAAGCGACGGTCTTCACGTCTTGTTTAAGTTCGAGATAACAGTACTGAACCCGCCGGTTCTAAGCGAGTGGTAGCCGTGGGCGTTTGCGCCGTCCGCACTTTTAGACGAATCATACCATTTTACAGTAGTTTGCGAAAGCAAACCAAAAACCATTGACGACAAGCCCATTGTCCAGTGTGTCTGGCTTGTCACGTGCGCAGAAGATGAGGGGTGGTGGGGTTGGGGCAACGTCCGGTTTATTCTGGGTTGGGACCTTAAAACCATAAAGAGAGGAAAGCCTATAGGGTGGTGGAACACTGGATGTATATTTCAATGTAATTGGGAAAGTCTCCGGTTGGTTTGCAGTTATGGAAGTGAGGTTTGCTTGAACGGAGTGGGCGGTTTCTGGTTTAGAAGACCCTGCGTCTTCTGGCTGCTTAGATACGCCCCACGGCGGATCGTCAAGTACTCTTGCCAGACATGATTCTGTAGTGCCGATATTACTTTCCTCAGCTTTTCTTGAGACGTAGACGGGAGATCCTCCTCGGGTTTGCCTTTCCAGTCCATGATTGCGAGTTTACAAAGAGATCGGTTTATAGAATATGTAACCGAAAGATGTAACTTTGGTAACGGTGCGACATTGGAGAGATGTGGGTGAGTTGTGCAGTTGGAGAAGTGTATTAGACAGAGACCGCAGTGGATATGTTGCCCAAACAACGAGCATTGCAATATCTTCTTCCAACCACCTTCTAGGCGTCCTTCCCCTATTTTTGTGAGGAAAGCAAACCCTTAAGAAGCACCAGATCAAGCAGCTCTTGGTGCGTGCTTCGCATCGCATCTGACGTTATACCAGTGTTTCAGCCACTACGTAATGGAAATATAAGAATAGACGGGCTCAAGATCATTGTAAGCAGAACTTTCTAAGATTTAAGTCAAAAAGAACCGTGTACCGGTCGTCCACGGTATATGAAGGTTGTCGAAAGAAGGATCTAGTGAGGCATAGCTTCATTGCCCTCCAAAATCTTTTCATTTCGCACAAAGTCCACTACGAACACATTGTTTTAAATATACTTTTGTAAGTTCTACTAAATACCGAGCTCGTATTTAAGCCCACTAACGCTTTATAATATCTCAGGGGCGGAAGCAGACGACAATTGCGACCGAATACTACCAAACACATCAGACCATCGTCTTCAGAGCAGCTCCGGCTGCAGAATGCATCCCCAGAGCCGTGGGGGTGGCCGAGAGGGAGTCCCTCAAAGCACTCCCTTAACGGGAATGAATGCAATCCCTATCAACCTAACACCACCGCAACCAAACCAAAACCCCAACAGCACTGATCACATCAAATCGATACTCGAAAAACAATTACAGAGCTTGCTTACCACGAACCAAGTCCCGGAGCACCGACAGATCGCAACTGCAGACACCGCCAAGGCCATCCTAGCCTTCTTTACACCACTCCTAAGGACGGACAACCAACCCCCGGCTTATTTCAAACA
>ML994265.1:0-24784 GCA_010093945.1 Delitschia confertaspora ATCC 74209 | reverse complement strand
GGTAGCACGTTAAATTGAATTATTATTATTATTAATTCTCATACTTCCCCCTCTACCTCTTCAATTTCTCTTCCGTAAGTTGATAGCTACATCCACCAGCAAATTTCAGTTCATCCCAGCGTCCTTCAAGCTCAACCTATCCATGATTTAGTACCCTCTCTTAGCACCCTCGAAACAGCGCCTCGTCTGCTTCCTGCGCGGCAGCGAACTGGAGAGATTTGCTTTTTGATACCACTTCAAAACATTGACAGCAGATAGATATGTCTTCTCGGATTTTAGGGAGTTTTGTGCCCACGGGAGTAAGGGGGTTTGTTTCGTCGTGTAAGGGGATTTCTAAACCAGAGGGGAGGACGGTAAAGTCGGGTGTCTCGTTTGCATAAGTGATTGTGAGGGAGATGGTGGTGGATTTACCAGTCAGTTAAGCAAGTGATGTATGTTGGGTTTCCTTCCGAAACAAAATATTTTGTTTGTTTAGGTCGTAGTGGAGGAGCATTGGCGTCGGAGGTTTTGTGGATAATCAGGTGCGTGATGAAGCCTTTGATTACTTCACGGCTGGTGTTTAGAAAGGTAGGTGTATCCACAGACTCGTCCTTAGTAGACTAGTTCGGTAACGGCTGAAGAATCCTTTAGAAGGCGGACGAACCCTCTTTCGATTAGGCCCGAGCAGTAAGATTCTCTAGGTCAGTCCCTAAGGTTAAAGTAAGCCAATGTAAATATTTGTGGTTCGTGTAGTAAACTATTCAATTATAGCAGAAGGGTGCTGGAGAACTCACAAAGAGCCCTACGCTGGACTATCTCCATCTCATCATATGGTTTCAGTTCTACCAGATCGCAAGGCCCGACCGGCGCCACCACAATGCGGCTCTATACAAAAAACCCTTCTATTTCAAGAAGAGCAATCTTCTTAGCAGCATCGATGAATGGCTCATCAAAGAAATACACACTGACATAAGCTAGAACTGTAGCTTAGATATCTCTACTACTATAGAGCCAAGGTCTTCATATATATATATAAGAAGTGTTGGCGCGTGTTCGCCGACGGCCATTTTCTATGTAATTGGGCACCAGGCGAATGTGACATGATTATATATTATTATTATAATTCAATTTAACGTGCTACCTGGTTCCCAGTCGGGTCTATGAACACGTAATATCAATGCGTAGAGCAAAGTAAACCCGACATCAGAGGAGTCTCCTTCCATCGTCCAAAATCTTTGCCTTTTCCTCAACCTACACCATTCTAATATAGCTATGGTGAGTTATTTCACCAGCTACTAGACGCTGTTCCCTATCTGCCAGTGCTGCCGCTCAGGCAGCAGAGAGGTTATTATGACACGGCCTAGGTTAGTTGGAAGGGAGCCCAGTCCACTGTATTCTCTTTTGTAATAGTCCTTGCAACTTGGAAGTGTTCCAGAATGTTTGTTTCTAGGAGGACATGATTATATATTTAGTGCCAGTCGGGTTGTTAAGATCATCGCACCACGCAAGAACTTCTGAGGCTGCGATTT
The DNA here is from genome assembly GCA_010093945.1 of Delitschia confertaspora ATCC 74209. Lineage (NCBI taxonomy): Eukaryota > Fungi > Ascomycota > Dothideomycetes > Pleosporales > Delitschiaceae > Delitschia > Delitschia confertaspora. The sequence continues at coordinate 23,276 of ML994265.1, read as the reverse complement.
TGGGAATGTTGTTGCATTACTTAATTTTAGCTAGCAATCGATCAACATCGATGTAGTGAAGGGCTGCTCGGCCTTGTACAATATGCCATAGTCGCAACCTCGGAGTTCGTAGCCAGTCTGTTCGGCCCCGCAACCCGAAATGGTATCCTCACAACTAGCTGCCCATTGTCCATATGCAGGAGAAGACTCGGTTGAAGGAATCCCTCTTTCTTTTCATAACGATCGATTGATTGGGCTGCCGGACATACAGATATGGTTTTGTGGCAGAGAGCTTGGAAGTCGAATTTTATATAGCGTGCTTCGTGATGTAGTTTGTCCCCATTTGAGCCACGATCTTGTATCCTACAGCATTTATTCTTGAAAGTTATATATATCGACCGAGAAGGCAACCAAGTCACATGATCTGTATAGTGGTGTGTGTGTCTAGGATCACGGCCAGTCGACTACTTTAGAGTTAAAGGATAGAGACTGTTCCTTCCAAATATATATAAATAGCAAGTGGTTATAACTAATCATGCACGTATTGGTTTTGAAAGTCGGAGCAGACATTTCCCTTCATGGCTTTGAAAATGCATTTGTTTGCTTAATAGAAACAGAGAAGTAAATTAGTTAACCGTAAAAATAAGCCGCTAAATCCAAGATGCCTAAAATAATCCTGGTAGAGGGGACTGCTAACTGCCGTATGTGTGATCTGGTATGAATAGTAGCTGCGGCCCTTCCTTGTGCGATTTGTATGAATATGACCTTAGATCCTTCCGTATGTGATATTGTATGAATAGAACCCTGGATCTCCCTTATACACAAATGTAACTTCTCCGTTCCTTCTCTTCTTCGACCCATTTGTCTACACCTGCCCCTTCCTGCTTTTCTTTCCCTCCAACAGAACAGCCATGATCAGAAAAATATGAATACTTCCGCAGCTGCAGAAACGCGCAGCCCCTCGCAGCAACTCCCCAGAGATTAAGAAGGTAGAAAATGGCTATAGTGTCCCGGAATCCTGTTCCGACACTTGTCACAATCCTCCCTGTATCCCATACTGAAGCGCATCTTCCCAATAAGAGCTCCGCTCCTTGCTCGACCTTTTCTGGCAGTCGAAGGGGATTGTGGCTCAGTACCGTCGAAATGCTCGCCTTGGTCGTGGTCCATGCTATCGGTATCCATGGTCTCAGAAGAATTATTGTTGCTCGCCATACTAAGGCGGCAAAGCTGGGACTGGGTGAGCGGGATGTCTTCGTCTTCAGATATGGGCGATGGCATTCGCCGGTCTCGCGCCCCGGTAGGCTGTTTTGGAAATACAGTGGGTACTACTGGTTGAAGGTAATCTTGAAGATATTCGGTATTTCGAGAATCGGGTCCACGGGGTGCAAAGAATGTGCCAAACATCGGTGTAGGTATGCGGCCTGTATTGCTCGCTGGCTCAGAAAAGAGTAACGCATTAAGCTTCGCGGGGCGCATAAACGCAGGTGGAGACTCGTTTGGCTGGGAGCCAATAATATCGAAATCATCCTCCATCTCTACATCGTTCATCGGGTCGGAACTGATATGAATATCATCCGCATCGCCCTTAACAGAATGCGGCGACTGAGCGGGGGTCATTGTGCTTGCTCGGGAAAAGTGATGCGGAGGCGAAGGTGTAAGAGATGGTTGTAGCAGAAGGGTTGAGAACGGAGGGTTGTTATGGTGCTGGAAGGACTGGTTCCGTGATTTCTACTGGATTGTCAGCCCGCTGCCCAAACCCGCTAACACCTTATACAACATACCTTGGTAAATCTCGCAGCATCTGTCTCCACATCCTCCTCTCTAGAACGTTTAGCTGTGCGAAACGGGAGCATCGTGAGAGTATGCGCGGTTGTGGAAGTAGAAACAGAAAAGGGTCGGTGTATACAAGTCTATTATGTTATGATGTTCTAATGTACGGTCTAGGTGGATTCCCGGCACGGTCGACACGGAGAATAGGCAGAATGAAAGAGAAGTAATGAGAGTGAACCTCAAAGCGCGATACCTCGTCTATCTTGTAGTCGAATGCCGGCCAGGGGAAAAGACGTCTGGGTGCGTTTCAGAAGTGCCTTGACTTCGAATATGCCTTGTCCACCCTCCAGTTACTAAGGCGTGAGGGCGTCAAGCGGTCAGCTTTTTCACTTGCGTATAGATCTCTTTCTGAACTTCGGTATAGATGTGCCGGCACTGCATACAGGAACAGGTGCTCGAGGATGGTGCGGAATGAGGGTCGTCGTTGCTGGTGGGAGAGGGGTGTCTCTCTCAGCTCGGAGATCCGGCTATGTAGCAGTTACTAGTATGCAGATCAGTTCTGTGCTTTAACTGTACAGTGAGAAAAGTGCGTACAAGAAGCCATCGTGATATAGTGTTTGTGGTGGTATAGCTTGGAAGAAGTGTGTTGTAATGATAATGTAGGCCTCCCCTCTAGGGTACTCAATGCACACCGGTCATGGCATCTGGGGTTATCTGGGGGGGAGGGGATGTGCCAGGAAGGCAGCTCCGATGCTCCGTTCGGCGGGAGTGAGTGCCCCTAAGGCGGTGAGACGGCCCGTTGGTTTTTACCCCACCGTGACCGGAGTTGGCAAAATATTCGGTGGTGAATTATTTGAGAGGTGACTCCCCACCATTGGAGCTTCGAATCCTTTCCCACACTGCCCTTGCAGCAAATTCACTCTTCTGAACAGCTTATCAACCTCGGTTTGGTGTACTATTACCTGCACACCTATCTTCACCTGAAGTGCCTAGATCTAGACTCGATATTGCTGCTTAGCACAGTCAGGATTATCTGACTTCTGGTACGTGGTTATCTATCACACTAAATGCACTCAGCATAAGCTAAGGATCCTAACCGGACAGCTGGTAAGAGGGTTTTCTCGCCCTTTCAGCACTCGGAACTCACCGCTACTCTTCGCCTTTCTACTTCATAAAGCCCGCTGCGAGTGTACTTCCCTGCTCAGTCATACTCCTACTTCCACTCTTCTACTCAAAATGCCCAGCGCCGATATTAAACAGATTAGCGACGACGTGCGCGGTAAAGCTCCAACTCCCCTCTTCAGACTCTGCCTGAACATGGATACTGACCCTGTTAATCTCAGTCCTCGGCTACGACCCTCTTATTCCTCCCGCTTTGCTCTCCTCGGAGATCCCGCTCCCTCCCAATGCCGAAGAGACGGTTGTCCAAGGTCGCCGTGAAGCAGTCCGCATAATCACCCAAAAGGATGACAGACTACTGGTTATGGTTGGACCCTGCTCCATCCATGACCCTGAGATGGCTATCGAGTACTGCCACCGACTAAAAGCCCTAGCAGACAAGCTGAAGGGCGACTTGCAGATAATCATGAGGGCCTACCTTGAAAAGCCAAGGACGACTGTGGGATGGAAGGGCCTTATCAACGACCCTGATATCGATGAGAGCTTCCAGATCAACAAGGGTCTCAAGATTAGCAGGCAGCTGTTCTGCGATTTGACCAGCTTGGGAATGCCGATCGCTAGCGAGATGTTGGATACTATCTCTCCTCAGTTCTTGTCGGATCTTATCTCTCTCGGTGCGATTGGTGCGCGTACTACCGAGTCCCAATTGCACCGTGAGCTCGCATCCGGGCTGTCTTTCCCCATCGGATTCAAGAACGGGACGGACGGAGGCTTGACTGTGGCGATTGATGCGCTTGGGTCTGCAGCTGCTAAGCATCACTTCATGGGTGTGACCAAGCAGGGCCTGGCAGCTATCACTCGGACGACCGGCAACGAACACTGCTTTATCATCCTCCGAGGCGGTTCCAAGGGCACGAATTTCGACAGAGATAATGTTAAAGCTGCTCGAGAGGCATTGCGCAAAAAGGGCCAGAGGGAGGTTATGATGGTCGACTGTTCTCATGGTACGTTGTTAGGTACCTTTACATTTGTTCCTGTCCAACTTACACACTTAAAGGTAATTCCAGCAAAGACCACCGCAACCAACCCAAGGTTGCTAAAATTGTCGCCGATCAGATCCGCGAAGGCGAGACTGGCATCGTTGGCGTTATGATCGAGTCCAATATCAACGAAGGTAACCAGAAAGTACCTCCTGAGGGCCCCAGTGGTTTGAAGAAGGGTGTCAGCATTACGGATGCGTGCATAGACTGGGAAACTACGGTCACTGTCCTTGAAGACCTCGCCGCTGCTATTCGCGAGAGGAGGTCCAAAGCTATGCCGTCAAACAGCGCGCATTGAACGAAGCATGAACGTGAAGAAAACCATCATTTTGCCATGATCTAATGCGAACATGAAACGGTCAGCCTTGCGTAAAGGGATAGTGTAAAAGGTTCGAGAAGTTCCTGCTTTCTACTTCATGCATATTCTGTCTTCGAGTCTGTCCATAAAGTAATCACATTCTGGCTTCCTCCACCTCCTTTCTATTGCATTGTCATCCCCTTTGCTGGGACCTATATGGCACAGGCTACCTTTCCTGTTGCAGAGCTGCACAGGATCCTATCGCCGGAGTTGAACTAGCTCTCCGTCTTGCTGTCTCGGCCCGTGGATGTTGCTAGAGTGTTTAGTACGCATGTTAGGTCGTAGATATCCGGCATGTTTGGCGGAGAAAAGTTGGTATAGAGTGACGGACCGCTTTATCTGCCGCTCTGTGTGCCAGTTGAAAGCGTCGTCACGAGTGTGGGTACGACCTCATACCATGGCTGTATCCCGTGCCGCCCGGCAATAGTTTCAGCATGCAACCAAATCTGAAAGCGGAGCCCTATGGATGTTAGTGGATCTGGACGGTCAGATTTTATCTAACACTATTTGTCTAGGATGCTATCTTTGAATAGGTTTTTTTTTTTTCGAAGAGTTTTATGAACCTCCAACCGGAATCGACGGGCGGTAGGTATGGATCAGATTACGTATCTCGCCACAGGATCGTGGAGTACTCTCGAAATACTTTCCCTATGAACCATTTTCTCCGCCACCGATCTCGTTCTATTCCGTACTATGCTGCAAAATCCACTTTGTTTTCTGAATCCTTGCCGCAATGCCCGATACGAGAGTCTCTCAATTCGTATCGTAAGTTCTCTCCTCCTTATGCCTATATCATTAGTTGAAAACTTGACACTAATGAGTAGCTTATGAATATTCCAAACAGTGCTCATTTAAGTTCAACTAGCTGTTCTAGTGAGCTACTGTAGGAACGTTTAAATTAAAAACCTCGTTATGGCATTAGCGTACCTCAGGAGTCGAAATTCAAGATCCTTCATCAAACGGACGGATTTCCGCTTCAGCCTCAGGACAGAGTAATATACGGAATGTGTGGCAGCGAGATGCAGTGGATCTAGAATTGAATGGGTTCAACAGTTACGGATAATTTATCTCCTGCAATCCTAAGACCACGGCAGGACTGACTCCACGTCACACATCTCCAAGTCATCTTCTCAGGAGCCACGATGTAGCACTGCGCAACGCAAAGCCACATCTCGGTATACCAGCGAAAGACCTCGAGCCACGAGCTCCAAGGCAACTCAATATTCTCGGTTGAACTTGGCGACAAAAAGAAATGACTCCCCGAGGGAAATAAGCAAACTCGAAAGATGATGACGTCTATACACGAATTCTCCAAAGCTTTTTCGGAAAGTGCAGAGACATGGCTTAGGCTCCCGATCTCTAGGTACAGTTCTCGAACGTCTGTTTCCCGGCTTTCTATCTCGGTGGCCTGGTGGATGGTACAAAATGATGTGGTGAGCATCGGCGCGGGAAACCAAATCGTGAAGGTCTGCCGCACGTGCATTGGAAGTTTCACACTAAGCCCTCGCCTGAAACAAAGTTCCCGAGCACCCTGACTCCACAAGCCGCCAATTCCAGCCAAATTATTGGCTCAAATCTGTTTATAGGGCTGGATGACCGCTTCAGTTGCCAGATTCGGCCGGAGATTGATGGTGTTGGCGCTGCGTTGGTCTGTTCAACCCCTGAATGACCTTAAATTTACCTTGTCCGGAGAACCGTGCGGCTCGCCGCCAGTCATCTCTTTCTCTTGTTACTTGTTTCAAGAACACCAATCACAGCAATTTGATACGTGTTACAGCATCAAGAGTGCTTATAATGTTTCCAGGCACAAGGGGCAAAACTCTCCCAGGTCCAGGGCCGTGGCGGCTGGAACCCCCCTTCGGCCTTCGCTCTTCTCTCGTTCCAGGCAAAGACGCGGTGGCTTGCAGGCCTCGAATTAAGGGATCGGCCTGGGACCACCAATACCACTCATTTGTGATGAGCAATCACCATGTGCCGCCATCATGCAGACATGGTCGTGCGTCGTCCCGACTTTCGTTGATTTCCTATATATAAGTTCTAGGGCCCTGCTCTGTAAACTCTTTCTTCTTCCCCTGGCTAAGTCTGCGACTTCGTACTCCATTCATTCAGTACAACACCCTCATTTTTCCTACGGGATCAGTCATTCTTTTTTCCAGTCCTCCAAAAAGCCTGCTTTTGCAAAGTTTCTCAGCAGTACTTCTGTTTATCCCCATATCCACCAACGTACCAACTTACTCAATCACTTCTTGTCGAAAATATCGAAGTCAACCGACTCGCTCGATTTACAAAAACCCGCTACGTTCAAACCTAAACGCAACAACCATGTACAACTTCCAGACCATCTCTCTCCTCGCTCTTGCGGGATCCGCTTTCGCTGCGCCCTGGGGTAGACATTATGAGGGCCCAGTCGTCACTGACGTCCATGTCGTCTACCAGACCGCCGTGAAGACCGTCTATGTCACTGAAGGACAAGCCGTGCCCACTCAGCCTGCTGCTATCGTCCAGCACGCGCACCAGAGACCCCGTCCCAGCAAGTCAACCTCCTCCGCCAAAATCGTCTACACCACCATCGTCGAAGCCCCCACGGCTCCAGTATCCACGCCCACCCCCGTGGTAGAAGCTCCCAAGGTCGAGACCCCTACCCCAGTCGTGTACACCACTGTCACCCCCCAGGAGTCGTCCTCCGCCGCCCCCGCCCCAACCACCTCGCAAGCTCCCTCGTATGGTACCGGCTATATGGCCACCGTTGCTAAATGGCGCGTCAAGCTCGGCAAGGGAGCCCTCACGCAAGACTCCAAGCTTGAATCCAACGCCCTTAACTGCGTGACCGAAAGCAACGGCGACATGATTCACAAGCTGAACCCCGGATCCTACGGACAGGTGCTTGCTCCCGGAAAGCAGAACGATTTCGAGAATGTCTTCGTCGGCGGCTGGCTGTGCGAGGTGCCCAGCATGACCTCCGAGTTGGCCGCTGTCTGCCCGCAGTACGCTTCTGCTTGGAATTACATGGGCCAGACTGGTCATGCCGACATCCTTAGCTCCAGCAAGTATACGAAGATCGGCTGCGCGTGGTACAACGGCATCTGGGCCTGCGATGTGGCTTAAATGCCTCTTCTTGACTCTTCTTCGCGGGGCTTGAAGAAGTGAAGGGGATGTTGTTGAACAACGGATCCTATAAGTCTACTGCAGACTTGACAAATCTCTTTCCGGTGGAAAGGGGCGGCCTTAAAGCCACAAAATTTCGATTCTCAACTTCTATTCTTGAGTACATGGTTCAGTGACAACTCTTTTTGCGTCCTTTTTGTAACAGCTGCAGCAGTCTGTATGCCTGCAGTTTTATTTCCTTGATTTTACCTTTCTTGAGACACTTCTCTGATGGAGAGGTTGTTATACTCGGCCTGTGGCATTTTGTAAGGTTCAGCGATTGCATATTGCATCCCATTGAATGACTGGACATCCACTCAAATTCATCAGCCCCTCTGTTTTGTGTGTTGTGATGTGTTCTACGACGTAAGCAAGGACTTCGTTTCTTGAAACAGTAGCCCCTTCTCGACTAATTGCTCGTAAACCATACTTGTATGCATGTCAGCATCACTAATCCCCGCCTCCGTCCGTCCATCCCTCAACCTAAAACAGAAACACTTGCGTAGGTTTTCAGTATCCTTAGGTGGAATGCGTAATCGCATATGTCCGTTTGACATGCCGTGCACCCAATCCCTCGGGCTTCATCAGTCACTACCAACTCGTGGTTGACGATGAGTAGGAAGTATCTGCGGAAGTTGGAATCCGTGGCGAAGCACACCGCACATAATCTTGAGCGAGGGGGGGCTTCTATAATTATCAGGGACCCTGGATAGCAAGATGTGCTCCGGGATATATCAAGATCATGACCTGGCGGTCGGTTTGGAAGATGCTGGTTGGATCCTCGCCAGCGTTGACATTCTCAGCTTTATGAGAACAGATGAGCATTGACATTCATCTCGCGCGACAGGTCGGAGCGGATGTTTTATAATTTATCTGCTCTGTACCACCCCGCAAGATGAGGTCGAGAAAAATTGATAGTGGTGTGGTGAGATTGCGCCCCGGATTACGCCTGAGTGTCGTCCATGATGGTCTTATGGATAGCGGTGCGCATGGATTTACAAGGCACGTGCATGTTGCATCTCGTAATCATACATTCACTCCGAACATAATGGGGCAGATCTGCTCTGAAGCAACAAGAGGACCAAGTTAGATATTGGTGGCTGGATTTATTTACCCGAATAAAAGGGAGTCTATTGATGTGAGGGCAGTCATCGAGCTTGAATATAGTTAGCAGGCTATCTAGCTCTCATCTTAGCACCTCTTTTTTTTTTTTTCAACTTATGAAACTCCGGACCCTATTAGCCCCCATTGTTTGCTCGGTCTCTTTCGTACAATATCCGATATATATTCTAATTAAATAATGTTCACTTTTTTTCATACATGCCTCCAGCTCTTTTTTTCTGCAAAATATTATGCAACATAGCCTCCAGCCGCCGTCGTCACTATAACGCATTTAACATTAAATACGCTTAATTTTAAATAAATCCTGCCTCCACCCCCCCAACCCCCCCCAGCGTGGTCTGAAGTTGGGTCGCGCCGGCAGGAGCCCTAAGACATAAACATCTACCAACTCTTTCTAGCTACGGTCTGGGGCTGTGCTTTGGCCCCATAAGTGCAATTTCCAGTGTACTTTATCTCCTCCCACTTGTATATCCACCGTCCCTTTCAATTGTATTATTCTTTCCGTATTTGTATGAGCGCGGTTTTGTCTTAGATACTATCTCACTGTTTCTATAAAGACAGACCCATTTTGAGGTCGAGGATGACCACTTCATGGCACTTTCTGAGAATATTCGTTACTTTCTCACTCAACCAATTCCCTTCTTTCCCAGACACTAAATATCGATACATTTATCAGTATACCTCCATATAATACACCATAAAAAGTACCTTCCTAGACCTCCGCATGGGGGCCGACACCAGAGTCATGAAATATTTTGCCACTCTATCCCCCTTTACCCACTTACTCACCCACAAGAACCCAGTAACTACGAAATGCTTAGCCTAACAAAGCAGGTTACATTTCCAAGTCATCCGGCAGTAAGTGTAAACCGTGAGCTGTATACACCAAATTCCGACCCGAGGGTCCTGATGTTCAGTCCCCGGAAGCGGAGATTCCACTTAGACTCGTCAAGGCAGGGAATCGCGGGTAGCGTGAGGAGGGACGCTGCTAAGAAAGAGTGGAATTTTGTTTGCTTTTTCTGTTTCTTGTGGGTCTGCTATGTAGGGTTGGAAGGGCTCTTTGCTGCTGGTGGCTGTTATATACTTTCTTTATAAACGCCTCGCTGTCGCCATGCAGTTTGAAGGCGAAGGCATGACTGTCACCTCCTTTGGCCCACCACCGGCACCGCCTCCGTTGTGATGAGTGGACTCGAAAAGAGCATTCGGGGAGTCCCAAAAAAGAGGGCAGTGCGGATTTATACTTGTACGATCGGACCTGCGAACGTAATGCGACCAGGAAGGGAAGGCGAGACACTCCCTCCAGCTCTACAGTGGGAGACCCTTCGAATAGCGACGAGATTGAGGAGAACTGGTCTACCGGGACCTGAGATATCTGGGTGGAAGCAGATTTATGTTTGACTGCTGCGGTTTGTTACCGAGTCTTTGTGGTGGGTGGGCATTAATGAGCTTCGGAACGACGCACCGGATTAGAAAGAGTCTGGATAGGGCGAGGTATTTCAATGATGGGTTCTTGTGAGCTGTGTGAAGGTTGGCGGTGCTTAGAATGTTGAATTAGGCTCTTTTTGTCTCGCTTGTGCGTTGAGGGCGAGGTAGGCCAAAATGCTTCTGTTATAGGACTTCTTAGGCTACTAATGAGGACATAATTATGTACGTATGGTAAGTGTGTTTTCTTACTTTCTAGGTAGTTTACATAGATTTTCTTTATAGTGCTGTGTTTCGCTTCTGGGCTTTAAACCTTTACATAGAAATCGAAATTGGTAGAATTCGATAGGTGTCTAAGGCCTTTGAGTTTTTGTATTTTTCAGTTATTTTCTTTCCGCACTCTAGAATGCTCTTCTCTCTTCATTTTGTATCCCTCTTTTTTATCCCCTTATCTCTTAAATGAACGTACGAAACCATCCACACCTAAAGCCCATCAGGCAGCCTACAGAAACCAGCCATTTACTATATCCAGCGTCATAAACACTCCCCTCCAAATCCACTAGCAGCGCAGCTAGCGTAGCAGAAGCCCACAAGCATCTCGCGTGCTATTCCCAACGGTCTCCCCTGTACCCCCAAAGCCCCCCGATTCCTTGGATATACCGGCCTAACACTGACGGGAGGCCAGTAGCTAGGTTAAGAGTCTAGGCGACTTCGTTCTTAGCATTTTAAGGCCTCCTCTATCGGGCGAAGGAAGGCCAACTGGACTATATGCTATATCCATTGTAGGAAAAGAGAGCGTAAGAAGACGGTGCAAATAGAAAATCAGCCTTGATTCAATATTTGCCCTTCAAAGTAAGTGCGGATACCTAGTTCCTATATATACACCCGTTGAAAGGGACCAAGTTTACCCCTTCCATCCTCCTATTTCCAGCAGTAACATATCTCTCAAATCTACCTGCTTACTTCCTCTCGTCTCATCCCCCTGATCTTCTCTTTCGCCCTTCTCTTTTCTCCAGGTCCGTCCAGGTTCTTCCCCCTGCCTACTCCCAAACCACCTAAAGACATCTAAATTCTATCCTATACTCTAATTTACTTTCTATATCCAACAGCGCCAAACAAGGCATCTTACATCTATATAACCTTCAACGCTCGGCGGCGAAACTGAAGGAGACATCGTTAATACTGCCTACTTGGTACTTTCTAATTTAGGCAAGTAAAAAGAGACAATCTAGTACTGATCGCTAAGATATATAGCTAGACCGAACCTAGGACCCCTTTAACAATATATATAATAATAATAATAATAATAACAATAATAATAATTCAATTTAACATGCTACCTGGTTCCCAACTGGGTCTGTGAACACATAATATCAATGCTTAGAACAAAGCAAACTCGACACTAGAGGAAAGTCCCTCTAGAGTCCAAAATCTTTGCCTTCTCCTCACCCTAAATCATTCCAATATAGTTATTGTGGGTTGTTTGGCCAGCTAATGGTTGTTGTTCCCTATCTGCCTATGCTGCCGCTTAGGCAACAGAGAGGCTATTATAACAAGGCCTAGGTTAGTTGGAAGGAGGCCCAGTCCCCTGTATTCTCTTTTGCAATAGCCCTTGCAATTTGGAAGTGTTCAGGCATGTTTGTTTCTAGGATCCATTGCGCGGCTGCTTTCGCCATTCTCTTCTCCTTCAAGATCTCCTGAAGCTCTATAATACCTGTCTTTAAAAGAAGATTCGCACAGGATTGGATATAGTTGGGCCAGGATGCCAGGATATGTTGGAGTGTTTGCCGTCCAGTCTAACAATATATCTTTATATCCCCTGCATAAATGCACTTCCATAAAGCAGGGAAGCTAGCCAAGCTTCAGAGCAAACGAAAGAAAAACATCACGAACATACACAAAGAAACAATTTGCAATTATAGAGGTATTATTTTCATTACATCATCCTTAATAAAGGAGAAATCGCGGTATCTCTGTAAACATAGTCGCAACCTTAACTCCCGATCCTTTGCAAAAATCGTAGAATCCAATACAATAACAAGAAGACATGCCGCAAATACCAGGGTCAATTGCCAAAGAAATGCCAGCCCCTATTTGGCGAAAATGTAGCAAACGTCTGTCTCCATTCAACAGCCATCCTCGACCGGAGGTGACAACAAACACGCCGCGACCCTTAGTCAGTGTGAACTAGTCTAGACGACATGCTCACCATACCTGCTCTCGGCAACCGGACGACGGTCGATTGAATGGCGCTCATTGTGATGGTGGCTGTTGTGGTGCAGACCATTGTTGGCAGCGCCCATAGCAGCGCCAGCCGCGGATGCCATGGTTCCGCGCGAGCTGTTGGCAGCATCGAAGGGAGCACCACCCCAAGCGCTGCCGTCAGGCGTTCCCCAGTGGGCCTTGCGGGTCCAGACAGCGTCATGAAACCCCTGGGATGCAGGACCAGCCCCGTAGGTGAAAGGAGCATGGCGGAGGAGGGGAATGTGGTTGACTTAAGATCCAGCGTTAGAAAAAGTTCGTCCAAAGTGTAGATCGAGATTCAAACTTACATCGGAAATCCCAAACGGAGGCATAGACCATGCGATAGGCGGAGAAGGCCATGATGGTTCCGATGATAGCTCCGGCCAAAATATCATACCAGTTATGGTACTCATCGATAGTCAACGCTCCACCGATCAAGCAAGCTCCAAGGATTGGCGCATAGATGGCAATGAGTTTCCACATAGCCGGGTGGTAGTTGGCGAAGACCTTGAGCTTGGCATTCAGGTAAAGGTACAGGAAAACAAAGCCGGCGAAGGCTGCGGTGGTGTGACCAGAGGGCATAGACTCCAGAGAATCATCGATCTCATTCTTGTCTCCCGTGCAGATCTTGCGGTCATACATGATTGAGCGGAAGCCGTTGCCGAGCTGGGTGCCCTGGATGGGGACCTGGGGTTTGCAGACGGCTAGGAAGTGGGGACGGAGGCCTCCGATGAGCCACTTGATGAAGACCTGGAAGACGGCGGCTGTGATGAGCGAGTAGAGCAGACCGATGGTTGCATTATTGACATCCCTAGACGTGTTGTTAGTTCCATATTCATAACAGTACAAAAAGTCGCTATACATACCAAAACGATCGAGCCCTGATCTGAACGATGAGGAAGACGACGAATGGGATGAAGAAAGCCATGAGGGCAGCGGCCCAGATAGGAATGATCTCGTTCCTCATTGGATATGCGAACTGGGGATACACGACCTCACCATCTTGGAAGTCGACTGGTTCATGTTAGCTATGGCCTCGGGTGAAGTTGGACGAAGAAGAGGTCGAAAACGTACCTGCGAAGCTCCTGCTAGGGGCTGGGTCCGCAAAGTAGACACCTAGACCAATGGCGCCAATAATGGCCATGGTGAGGATATCCACCCAGGTTGATTTGATCCACTGTCCGAAAGTAGGACGGGTGTTGTGTCCTGCACCAGTTCCGGTGTGGTGACCATTGATAGTAGTCTTCTCGTGACGAGAGCCAGTTGCGGCTGTCGTGTTGGCGTCGACCGGTGCCGCTGGACGGCGGTTGAGGAAGCCCATTGCGAGATGTTGCTATGCAGGATTACGCAAGGCTGAAGGATGAGGGTGTAAGAGAGCTTGAGAGGAAGAGAGGTGGAAAGGTTGAAGAAAGTGGACGTGGGCAAAACGCAAAACGCAAAACGCAAAACGCAAAACGCAAAACGCAAAACGCAAAACGCAAAACGCAAACACAGCAGTGACTGCGATTAAGTGAAACGTGTGGGTGAGACAGGATTAAATTTTTGTGTGAAAAGTGGATGAGTGGATGAAGCGAAGAAGAAAGGAAATGTGAAATGGTGAGAGCAGGTGAAGTTTATTTGTAGGTCGTCACGTCCTCAAGTGGAATCGAGTGATGATGTAGCACGCGGCCCTGCCACAACCAGCGATATCACCGTCATCAATCATATCTTCACATTTCAATGCCTTGCAAGATGGACCAGTGAAACCAGCCACAAAAACAGGCTGATTGTCTCACTCAGCCATGGCCACAGTAAATCAATTACTGGATCGAGCAGTAAAAGGCCGTGATGGTTGGGGTTGGTACAATGACAAAAGAACTTGGTCTTGAGCTTGGCCAAAAGCTTGTTCGAGCCTTCAACGGTCGTCACCACTAGCTTATGGAGGGACTTGAAAAGCGCATTTTATATTAGCACTGCCTTTTGACAGTTCATGATGTCCCCATTCCTCTTAGAGACGTTAGAATATATTATTTTTTGGGGGAGGAGGGGAGGGGGGGTTTAACAAAGCCGACGATGAATCTGCAATTATTGACCGGAGTGATGAGCGTCAGCGCCTTCCTGATTTCTACAGTGACGTCAGAAGTATACAAAGGGGACAACGAGGGTCTGTGCATCCCCCCAATCTACAAGGGAAACGGGCCGCAAGTGGACCCAGCTTACGACGACCACCAACAACACGTTAACGATCCAGTCACATGATATCTCGATTCCAAGGTATCAGGTATTATGAAACACTCAGAGTTATATTATTGGTAACATATAGGTACGCGGAGAAGCCTCCTTCTGCCAAAGCAAGTTTTACCTCAACCTTCGATGTAAGCTTCGTCCATCGATCCTCGCCCAGAACAAAAGCTTCCTAGGAAAACTTGAGGATCTCTTACTTACCTCTATATGTGGTGTATTCACGTGCTTCCCACAATGTTAAACAGGATACATGGGTGAAGTCGTTCTGTATAGATAAATATCAAGCAGACTAGAACTCGCGTTTCCTATGGTACTCCGTACTCCGTACTTTAACAATCTTTTCCAATGTGTCCAGAGCTTTTCCAATGTTTCTAGAGCTTTTCCAATGTGTCTAGAGCTTTTCCAATGTGTCTAGAGCTTTTCCAATGTGTCTAGAGCTTTTCCAATGTGTCTAGAGCTTTTCCTCTTCCTGAGTGATCATATCATTTTACTAACATATAAAGAGCAAGACAATCGAAAAGTAGAAGACGGGTTTCACGTACAGCTAATCTATGCGAAAGCTGACCTCGAAAGCATTCTATAACAACTGCAATCTAAATGTCAGAGGAAAAAGATCGGAGACGTCTCTACTGCTATACCTTCTCTCATATATACAATCAGAGTGACAGATCAAAATCCATCTCGGGTTACAAGTGGTAGAGTATACCATTTGGTTAGTTACGTGGAGTAAAAAGAAGTTCCTTGACCTGAGACACAAAGAAATATGCTTCAGAGCAGATCAATTGGTTAATGACCGCTACATTTACGATGATTCGAGGCGTTCGAATAAAGCTGACGTTACAATTTTCAACCTTCACGGCACTGCCGACTGTAGTACAGTATCTAGTGACGGGGCCCGTTACCGAATGTATCTATATCTACTCGTTACGTACAAGGCATTAGACTTTCTTAACCTTTCATGAATCTACGACCGCATTTGAGTCCGCTCTTTCACTCTAATTAATATATATATATATATATATATATATGACTTAAGGAGCGAATCAGGTACACACAGGTAGTGGGCTTGCTGGCCGCAAGCTCATTATGGAACTTCTGCCGGGGGAAGGGAAAACTGCGGTAAGGGGACTTGAGTATGCAAGTCACTTCCGACCCTGACTGTATGTTATATCTTTATAGCTCTATAATATATATGTATTCTGGAGTGAGGACAAAGCAGAGGTCCTTAGTACTAAATTCTTTCCTAAAAGTGGCCTGACGGATCTCTCCAATATTAACGCAACTCGAGACTACCCTCGATTCGATATGAATGCCATTGTCACAAAAAATGAACTTAGTGAAGTACTTGGTAAGCTTCCTAACAGTAAAGCCCCCGGCCCAGGCGGCATCCAAAACAAAGTCTGGAAGGCAATACAAGGAACCATCCTGAAAGAGCTGGCACGGACGATTACTGAAATCCTGCAGGCGGAGACACTCCCTGATTCGATTAAGGGGTCTACGACAGTAGTCCTTCAAAAGGAAAAGAAAAAAGACTACTCTCTCCGAGGGAGCTATCGTCCCATCGCTTTCGAAAATACGATTGCTAAAGTAATCGAGAAGATAACAGCTAATAGGATCATCAAGGAAGCTGAAGCCCGAGGCCTTCTTCTATGGAACCAGATGGGAGCGAGAAAGAAGCGATCAACTCTCTCAGCATTAGAACTTCTTACAGGAAGTATCCAAACTGCATAGGCTGCAAAGAAGTAGATTGTCTCTGTACTAGGGCTGGACCTTATGGGGGCATTCGACAATGTCTCTCATGAGAGACTAGTATGGGTGCTTAGACGAAAAGGATTCCCTGAATGGATTGTACAGGTGATGTTATCCTTTCTCACAGGGCGGCGAACGCGTATCACATTCGCTGATCTTGAAAGCAAATG
The DNA here is from genome assembly GCA_010093945.1 of Delitschia confertaspora ATCC 74209. Lineage (NCBI taxonomy): Eukaryota > Fungi > Ascomycota > Dothideomycetes > Pleosporales > Delitschiaceae > Delitschia > Delitschia confertaspora. The sequence goes on along the minus strand of ML994265.1, from coordinate 6,936 downwards.
GTTCCCAACAGAAACGGCGATTCCCCAAGGATCTACTCTTCTCCCCAGTGCTTTTCCTTTTCTTTATTGCTGATCTACTCGCGGAGTTTAAGGCTGTTAACTCGGAGGTCACTAGATTTGGATTTGTGGATGATACCACACTTATCACCTGGGGCAATACAGCTGCGGAAAACTGCAAAAGGCTTACTAAAGTACACGGGAAGTGTATGGCATGGGCAAAGCGGTTTCGGGCCAGATTTGCGCCAGAAAAATACCAGTTAATCCATTTCACGAAAAACCGCAAAGTTACTGAAGACTTGAAGTCTACTCTCCAAATTAACGGCCAAGACGTTGAGCTCGTCTACTCTCTCCGGGTCTTAGGGGTATGGTTAGATTCGTCCCTGTCGTGGAAGAGCCATATAGAACAAGCTGCGGCTAAGGGAGCCGCTGCATCTGAGTCTATGACTCGTATATGCGCTTCCACATGGGTCCCGTCAGTGCGGCGCTCAAAACTACTATATTCAGCAGTTGTGAGGCCGATCACGGCCTATGGCGTACAAGTCTGGGCTGTTCAAGCGGATGGTTCAGCAATTGCCCTATCTAAAACTGCTCAGCCGCGGATAATTCAAAATAACTGCCTTCGAAAGGTGCTTGGGACATACAAGAGGACCCCTACAGCAGCAATAGAGAAGGTAAGTGAAACTATGCCAATCGATCTATATCTGGAATCACTAGCAAAAAAAGGGCAGCAGGGACTACAAACCATCCGGTTACAAAACAAATCAAGGAGAATATCGAAAGATTTGGATAGCAGCTGCAGAAGGGGGCGTCCTACCTGCTAGATTGAACAACCTGCCACTGGAATCGATCAGCTTTGATCTAGAGCACAAGAGGCAGTTGAAAAATATGGAGTTGTTAAAGAGCTGGCTCTAGATCAAGGCAAGGCAGAACAGTCCCGGGCAACCGCAAACATATAGCCATCGACAAGGCAGTGTTGGCGGCATAGAAAGAGAGGCGGCAGCGGGAAGCCAATAAAGCTGCCTGGAATGCAACCATCTGGGTAGGGGGGATGGGAAAGCCAACTGCTACACCTCTATGACGGTCTTCCTAAACATGAAGCAACTGCAGTCTTTCTACTTCGTACTGAAGACCTTAGACTAAATGACTGGCTAGCGAGGATTGGAATTCCAGGAATCACCCCAGGCTGTCCATGTAGGACCGGACGGCAAACCCTCCAACATATCCTGGGGTTCTACCCCAACTATATTCAGCCCTGTGCGAATCTTCTTTTAAAGACAGGCACTACAGAGCTTCCAGAGATGTTGAAAGAGAAGGGAACAGCAAGAGCAGCTGCACAATGGCTCCTAGAATAAACATTCTGGAACATTTTTAAGTTGTAAAGGCTATTGCAAAAGAGAATACAGGGGACTTGGCCCCCTTCCAACTAACCTAGGCTGTGTCATAATAACCTCTCTGTTGCCTGAGCGGCAGCACTGGCAGATAGGGAACAACAGCTAGTAGCTGGTGAAATAACTCACCTTAGCTATATTAGGATGGTTTAGGTTGAGGGAAAGGCAAAGATTTTGGGCGTTGGAGGGTGACTCCTCTAGTGCCGGGTTTACTTTACTCTACACTTGATATTACGTGTTCATAGACCCGATTGGGAACCAGGTAGCACGTTAAATTGAATAATAATAAAATAATATATATACGTTGAGAAAGATTAAACGTCACTCTGATTCAACTACAATGGGAGAAAAAGAATAGACAAGCCACCAAGGTATTAGATTGATTTTCTGTACATTCTAGGATAACGAACCACATCCCATCAACCATGGGTGATTAAAGAAGCATAACAGCGAATGTTTGATATATACCGAAGGAGAAAACAAATACAAACTTGCAGAACGCCCCTCACAATGGTATCTCATATTAGAAATGCACACCTCGTCCCCGGTCTTCTTCGCTTCCCAATCACTCATCTGACCCTATAATCTAGCTGTGAATATGAACCTCAGTAGTTCCGCTGCGGTGCCAAGTAGCAAGCAAGACACCACAGCGACCGCATTTGTGCTGAACATCCTTGAGCGAGTTCATCAGGTAGGGAATACATCCCAAACAGGTGAAGCAGCAGAGACCGAGAGCCCAGGCGCTGTAAAAAATGTCAGAACTCCTGACCAAATCTAAAATCCGCTCTGGGGTTAAGGCTTACTGTGTGCTGTTGCCGACTTCGTACGAAACAGTGGTCATGGCACGCTGACCGCAAGCCGGGCAGTCCGTCGGAGAAGGAGCGCGGTTCAAGCTCGCAATAGGGGTGGCATGCTGATAAACGGTTCCACCCTGTTTCTGAGGAGGAGCCTGGCCATGCTGCTGAGGCGGGCCTTGTTGATACTGCTGCTGCTGGTATTGCTGCTCTTGTCCGGGTTGTCCAGGCTGTCCGGGTTGGATATATGCGCCTTGAGGCTGTTGAGGCGGAGGAGACTGAACGTGCGGCCCTGGCGATTGCGAATACTGCATCTGGGGTTGTTGATACATTTGTTGCGGTTGCTGCATCTGGGGCTGGTTTGGATCTTGGTAGATGGGAGGCTGTTGCTGGCCGGTCATGTCGGGTGACTGAGGGTACTGGTTCATGGGTACTTTATAAGAATGTTAGCTGAAATTCAGCTCAGGCTTTCGTGGTCCAGAATAGCCGAAAGAAAGAAATATGGATATTGATTTCGAATGACGCTGAAAGTTCGGCTTTGTGCAGTAGTAGCGTAGTAAGGTACTTTCGCGGCAGAAAGTGAGGAATATAGAGTTCCAGCACGAATATACTATGAAGAACGATTGTATCATACCTGTGTTCTTCTCCATGGCGTCAATGTGAGTGGATATAACTGTCGGAAATGGATGGTGAAATACAGCTGTTTGTTGCTAGAGCCTTTTCAAAAAGAGGAGAAAGATAAAGAAGAGAGATTTGAACGGGGCTGAAACGACACCGCAGGACGAGGCGAAGGCTTCGGTTTTTATCGAAGACGCTCTGTGCACAATATCAAGCCATAAGCTGGGCTGTGTCGTTGGGAAATGGTGCGGATAGGCTAACGGAGGGTACCAGTAAAAGCGCCTATGCACTCCCTTGCAATGTCAGCTCAGCTGAGGCTCTGCAGGGCCAGTTATATTCACGGAAACTGAGGTATACGGGGTGAAAAATGACAATGCAAGGGTGGTTCAACATTGTCGTCTTCATGCGGTTAGGGGGGAACATTTGGTATGGGTGCCAAGCTCGTATTCAGCATTGCTTCGTATCGCTCCGGCTCAGGCCTCCTTGACTAGTGTTACGCGCCGATTTGGAGTTCCGTTCTAAAGAATTGTGCCATGTTTAGACGTCTTGAACGATAGGTCCTGACAGAGAAATTTCTTGGTTTCGAGAAGATGATCGAACAAGTCTGAACGAGGGGTCCAGCAGATGATTAATTAGATGGTGAGTCGCCCGAGAGGATGGTCCAGGCACTGCGCCCCGGGTCGGTTCCGAAAAGCCCCTGCAGTTGTCTCCCGCATTCGCTATTTTTGAAGCAGTTTTTCCCTGATTAACACTTGTGGACCCCCTCCCCTCATTTCTCGCCAACCCTTGAATGCAGCCACACGGTGCACTTCGAGAGGTCCGTGTGAGGAACCGGTGAATAATTCTGGTCTCACCGGTGCTGATCGCCATACAAAGTAAATATCGACTAAAACCGGGTGTCCATATCGTCGAGCTCCGCCTCTTCTTCCTCGGCTTCATCCACCCGATAGCCGCCATCGCTGCCCTCCAGTTCTCTCAATTGCTCCGCGGTTAGTTCAACGACAGCAGGCGCATACTCGCCGGTTTCTTCATCTTCATCGACGCCGTTGACTTCCATCTCCACCTGCTCGCCATCCTCTAATTCCAGCATCCCTCTCTTGACGTATGAATCGTCCAGGTCCCAGCCAAACTCCTTCCTGAGATGGTCTTGAAGCTCATCGAGCTCGTCGATTACATCGGCTTTCCATGTCCCGTCGAATGCGTCAAGTCCTCTCCTGAATTTCTGTAAAAGTGGCTTCAAGAATCCTCCTCCATCCTCAGACATGTCGAAAAGGCCACCCTCCATGTCTTTGCAGTGGTCCAACTGCACTGCCAGGAGCGTTATCAGATCCAGAAAAAGCGCTGTCCGTTCTCTGACAGCCTCTCTGCATGTGAACAACAGCTCTAATAACCGCTTCCACTGCTCGAGGCAGGAGTTGTTGTTCAGAGTGAGGACCATGATGAAGCAAAACTGGATTTCGGCCAAAACTTCTGATTCCTGCGCTCGAGTGCTCTCTCCAGAGCAGTGCTTCTCTACAAGTTCACCCAACGCCCACGACCGGTCTCGGGCGGCATCCGTGCGTTCTCTTCCTGTTGCGCCCTCTCTCCAGGTACGTTTCAAGTCAATGGGTAGGAAGCGGAGTTCCTTTTCTGAATGAGCTTCTTCTGTACTCTTCGTGAGACCCGGAATGTCTTCAAAATCCTGGGCGGCGGACGACGCTGAGGTGAGACTCCAGTGATCTTCACTCTCGCCTGTGATCCGAGAAAGCAAAGCAGGTGTGATGTAGCAGGTCAAGTGGACAAAGTCCTTGGGCTCCTCTATGACCTGGCCGTTTTCCGACAAATCTGCGGACTGCCGGTAAGGCATCAACCCCTCTTTCCATATCGTTCCTAGATTGGCTTTCCAGCGGAGGATTTCAGTTTCTGAGCTCTCTGCGACGAAGTCTTCAACTAAAGGATCCCATTTCTTGATGAATACCTGTGGCGGATCTGGCACCTCAGGCACCTGGAACCAGACACCATGGCGGATAGAGAGGGATGTGGTGCTAGCCACGAAGACGAAGTGCCAACCAGATGGTATATCCTTGATACCCCGAAATCGTTCCGTGGTAGTAAAAGAGAGTAGATCAATGCCACCAAGTGCTGCCGGGGGAAGATTGAGCATCAACAGACAATGACTCTGAGATGAAGGGTCCATTATGACAGATTGACGTTCCGTTCCTTGAGCTTTCAAGATTTTGTAATCGAAAATGTTTTTCTTATTAGCGCCTAAGATTAGTAGACCGATGAAGATCCAAATATTAATAGAGCGTGAATGAGAGTGTTTTAATCGCACCACATACAGACGGTATAATGGCTACCAGTTATGGTTTGAAGGTAATGAGGGGGTCAGAGAAGGAGTGGCGGGAAGCTTTGCGGGAAGCTTTGCTAAGGCCGGTAAGACCGAGATCCACTCCAAACAAGCTTGAACCAACGTCATGATACGGAGCCCCCTCTGTCCGGCATCAACCCTCACATTCACAAGTCACCACATATTCATTACCACCTCCCATCTTCAGCTATCAAACCTCTAACTCCCCATAATACATATACTTCCCCCTATTGTCGTAACTCCCATCCTTACCACCCTCAAAATGACGAACCCTACCCGCCGCACCCCCGGCCTCTCCTCCCTCTCTCGCACCACAATCTCCACCTCGCAGTACGCCTCCCACGGCGCCTCGCTTCGCAGTCGCCAAACCGAAACCCTTGCGACCCAGCTCTCCGTATTTCAATCCCTGCTCCATGAATTCAGCATCACGCATGCCAAAGACATCCGCTCGAACCCGTCCTTCCGCGCCGAGTTCGCACGCATGTGCAATGCGATTGGCGTGGATCCGTTGGTATCGTCGCATCATGTTAGCGATAATGAGAAGGGTAAGGTTAAGGGTGGGAGATACGGAGGGGGGAGTTGGTGGGCGCAGGCGCTGGGCAGTACAGTGAATGATTTTTACTTTGAATTGGCTGTGAGGGTGGTGGAGATATGTCGAGAGACGCGGTCGGAAAACGGAGGGTTAATATCAGTGCCCGAAGTCCGAACGCGGGTTCAGAAGGGCAAGGGCAGTATAGGCAGCGGGATTGACTCCGTCTCTGACGACGATATCATGCGTGCTGTGGACGCTTTGTCGCCGCTCGGGTCATGCTTCTCGATCATGAAGTTGGGGCATAACATGCTGATAAGAAGTGTGCCGAAGGACTTGAATGAGGACCAGGGAACGGTGTTGGAGGCGCTGCAGGTGATGGGATATGTTACCGTGAGTATGTTGCAGGTGAATTTGGGGTGGGAGAGGGCGAGGGCGATGGCTGTGATGGAGGATTTGATGGCAGATAGTTTGGTGTGGGTGGATCGGCAGGCGGAGCAGAGCGAGTACTGGAGCCCGGCTTTTATTACGGGCGGATGAAGGCTATCTCACACTTCGGAATATCTTTACACTTCGGAATCCACACACCACGCGACTACTGCCCCCGTTTCCGGATACGACCATTTCTGGCCATATATCTGATCATGCTTCCTCGGGAAACAATACCGTGGAAATTAGCGGAAGGTAGGTCCTTCGTATACAAGGGGCTGTGTATGTCTGGACACTCCGCGGACAGCGTTATCGAGAGACCAATACATATCTACCACCTTCCGCAAGTCAGCTAGCCACTGTCTATCCTAAATTAGACGTATATATCTTTAGTTAAAAGCAAAGGGCTAGTTCATTATATACAGTATAAGTTTAGAGTTAGAGTTTCAGTTTTAAAATAAATCTCTTACCTTTTTCGTAAGGATAATCTAGACTTAAGCAATAATAATAATAATTCAATTTAACGTGCTACCTGGTTCCCAATTGGGTCTATGATCACGTAATATCAAATGTTTAGAGCAAAGCAAACCCGACTCTAGAGGAATGTCCCTCTAGATTCTAAAATCTTTGCCTTTTCCCCACCTTCAAACATTCCAATATAGCTATGATGAGTTTTGTCACCAGCTAATAGTTGTTCCCTATCTGCCAGTGCTGCCGCTCAGCAACAGAGAGGTTATTATAACACGGCCTGGGTTAGTTGGAAGGGGGCCCAGTCCCCTATATATTCTTTTGCAACAGCCTTTGCAACTTGGAAGTGTTCAAGTATGT
>ML994264.1:0-24796 GCA_010093945.1 Delitschia confertaspora ATCC 74209 | reverse complement strand
CCGAGCTGCTATCCAAATCTTTTCGATATTCTCCTTGATTTGTTTTGTGACCGGATGGTTTGTAGTCACTGCTGCCCTTTTCTTTGCCAGTGATTCCAGGTATAGATCGATTGGCATAGTTTCACTTTCCTTCTCTATTGCTGCTGTAGGGGCCCTCTTGTATGCTCCAAGCACCTTTCGAAGGCATTTATTTTGAATTATCCGCAGCTGAGCAGTTTTAGATGGAGCAATTGCGAACCATCCGCTTGAACAGCCCAGACTTGTGCGCCATAGGTCATGATCGGCTTCACAATAGCTGAATATAGTAGTTTTGAGCGCCGCACTGACGGGCCCCATGTGGAAGCGCATATACAAGTCATAGACTCAAATGCAGCGGCTCCCCTAGCCACAGCTTGTTCTATATGGCTCTTCCACGACAGTGACGAATCCAGCCATACCCCTAAGACCCGGAGAGAGGAGATGAGCTCGACATCGTGGCCGTTAATTTGGACAGTAGACTTCAAGTCTTCAGTAACTTTGCCGTTTTTTGTGAAATGTATTAATTGGTATTTTTCTGGCGCAAATCTGGCCCCAAACCGCTTTGCCCACGCCATACACTTCTTGTGTGCTTTAGTAAGCCTTTTGCAGTTTTCCGCAGCTGTGTTGCCCCAGGCGATGAGGGTAGTATCATCTATAAAACCAAATCCAGTGACCTCCAAGTTAACAGTCTTGAACTCCTCGAGCAGATCAGCAATAAAGAAGAGGAAAAGCACTGGGGAGAGGGTAAATCCTTGGGGAATTCCCGTTTCTGTTTGGAACCATTTGCCTTCAAAGTCACCGAATGTGATACGTGTTCGCCGCCCTGTGAGAAAGGATAATATCGTCTGTACAATCCATTCAGGGAATCCATTTCGTCTGAGCACCCATACTAGTCTCTCATGAGAGACATTGTCGAACGCCCCCATAAGGTCTAGCCCTAGTGCAGAGACAATCTTCTTCTTTGCAGCCCATGCAGTTTGGATACTTCCTGTAAGAAGTTCTAATACTGAGAGAGTTGATCGTTTCTTTCTCGCTCCCGTCTGGTTCCATGGAAGAAGGCCTCGATTTTCAGCTTCCTTGATGATCCTATTAGCTATTATCTTCTCGATTACTTTGACAATCGTATTTTCGAGAGCGATGGGCCGATAGCTCCCTGGGAGAGAATAGTCTTTTTTTCTTTTCCTTTCGAAGGACCACTGTCGTAGACTCCTTAAACGAATCAGGGAGTGTCCCCGCCTGCAGAATCCCAGTAATCGTTTGTGCCAGCTCTTTTAGGATCGTTCCTTGTATTGCCTTCCAGACTTCGTTTTGGATGCCGTCTGGGCCGGGGGCTTTACTGTTAGGAAGCTTACCAAGTACTTCACTAAGTTCCTTTTCTGTGACAATGGCATTCACATCGAATCGAGGGTGGTCTTGAGTTGCGTTAATATCGGAGAGATCCGCCAGGCCACTTTTAGGAGAGAATTTAGTACTAAGGACCTCTGCTTTGTCCTCATTAGTTGTTTTCAAGGTGTCTCCTTCCTTTGTTCGAAGGGGAGGGATAACCGTAGGGTCGATCTGGACTCCTATTGGTCTCCTACTCCATCTGGAGAGCTTCCATAAGCCTTTGTTGTACGGGTGTTCAAAATTGTCGGAGTCTCCTGTCAGTTCTTCAACAAGTTTCCGCCATCTCGTCCTACTATTGCGCCGGAGCCCCTGCTGGAGTTGATTACGTAGGTGCTTCCACTCTGCTGCATTTTCTCCATCCCTTGTTTTCTGGAATCGCTTCCGCGCCCTTCTAGCTTCTGCTAATAATTCCGCTGCCTTTGGTGACCATTCTGGTTGAGATCGCTCGCATGGTTTAGCCTTGGGACAGTATGACTCCAGCGCTTCTTTTGTTACTGTCTGAAGATTCGTAGCCGCTACATAAGGGTCTGTCGGCTTACAATTAGACTTCACGGTCAAGCACAACATGACCACCATCACAATACAGTCCGTTGACTACCCAGTTTTCACCTCATGCTGCTTACAAGTCGTTACCCCAATCCTCAATATTCAAATGACAAGTATAGAAAACCTTCGCGTCTTCATAGGCCTTCTGGACTCGTTATTCTTGGTCAACAGTCGTTGGAGAGTAGTCGCTGGCGTTCACATGCACATAGGGCAGTAAATCGAGCCACTGAAACCTGTCTTGCTGTAGGAAGATTACGACACCTAAAGCCCAAGCATATGCGCCAACAATATCAAGCATGCGCCATTCCACAGATGTACAACACCTCTACAGTCCAGCATTCTCCTATGAAGAGTAGATAACAGACTATGGTTCTGTACACAATACAAGGTCTCGCCATACGGAAAGCTATATCGGCATTCAGAATGAATGGTATCAACGGAAGTGTTAGAGGTAGAGAACTTCGTCCCGCCAACAAATCTCCGCCTTTAGCTGAGTGCGGAATGTGTCTCCTCAAGCTTCGCTGACTTCCTATAACTCAGCCAACAAGGAGTCTCATCCAAAGACAGCGCATCAGCTAGACCGAACTACCACCTTCTTGAGCTCGTTTCATTTGGTCTTGAAAGACACCAGGCAAGAGCAAGAGCAGGAAATCGAGGACATAAATCCTTGTTCTCCTCCCCAGTGGCAACCGAATCCTCTACGAAACATTTATATTCGCTTGCCTAAGGACAGCAAGGACAAGTACCAGACCCCAGCAATAGATCTCTCAACAGCCATCTTCAGCAGCATTGTAATCGGGATTAGCTCAGCGAAAGTTTACACAGTTCATGCCACTGAGCTCATTTCAATATCTTTTGACGTATAGCTAGCGGCTGAGAAACATTTAGAAAACTATCATTCCCCAAGGATATACTATCTACAGTGATTATCAAGCTGCTCTCCAATCACTGTTCAATTACAATCAAAGTATCAACGCAAAGTATTGTCAGATCGGTTATTGCACAGCTCGGCTCTATAGGAAAGCCTTCATATCAGTTTCTCTTTACAATGGGTTCCTATGCATACTGGTGTCCATGGGAATGAAGTAGTAGACAAGTTTGCTAGGGGGGTCACGAACGGAATTAGAGGGCATAGTTTTCAACCGCTGATTTTAATGAAACTTCAAGCAGCTAAGGAGGAATTGTGACGGCTCACATTCTTGCATAGGTTGTGTGGGTTGCCTTGGGTAGGTTGGACCACTTCACGATGAATTGCGAACACGTGCGTGATCAGCACCCTGTTGGCTCGCTTAATCACTAGTTCCCGGATTGCATCTAACTAGGGCTTGATACCTACCTTCTCCTCCCCTCCTTCTTCTTCTCCTTCTTCTCCTTCTCCTTGTTCTTCTTCTTCTTCTTGTCCTTCTTTAATCCTTTCCTTTTTATAAAGTTAGCTACTTGGGTAGTCAATAGAACGATTCACCTACTTTTGAGCAACACCGTGGCAGGCATCACTCAAACAATGGAGAAGAGGCTAGTGGATTGTTACGTCCTAGAATCTTCTATATACTTCTCTACCTCTTGTCTTACGTCAACCATATACTCCTTTAGCTATACCATCTCCACTCTCCTTTACCCCTTGAGCTCTTGACAGCTCTTGGCTCATGTATATATACGAGAGCTTCTGCTCCTGCTATAATCTCTCCAGAATTCAATCGTATCTACTAGCCAATCCTCTCATGCTGCACTCTCACTCTCTTTCTCTCATCCAAGAGCCCATAACTCAACATGGATAACAGAAAAAGGAAAACATCTTCGCAGTCTTGTCCGGGCAACACCAGGACCATATACACATAGTCTCTATAATAAGCCCCCGCGTAGCTTGGCTGGCCTACTTGCTCAAAGGAGAACTGGCCATTGCTGGCTAAAGCAGCATCGCAAGAGAATGGGACGTACCACAGATGAGAGCTATGAATGTGGAGGGCTTGAATCAATTTCTCACGTTCTTATAGAATGCACGCTATTTCAACAGAACGGCGCAACTTGAGCAAGATACAGTGCTTAAAGCAGATAGTCTGTCTTGGATACTCGGGAGCAAGCTGCCTGAAGGAACCGAACTGGACCAGAGCAGTAAAAGCAGCAAATGGAAGGCTACAACAGCTTAACCTAATGATGTGTTAAAGATTGCAAAATCAACAAAAGTGGCTGATAAATGAAACGAGATAGGTGGATGATAAGTACAGGCCGTTACTGATTCTCCTCTCTTTGATCCTTTTTCCTCTTCTACTCTCCTTCTTTTCTTTCTTTCTTTCTTCTCAGCTTTGCCACCTTAAAGACATGTTTGTACGTAGTTTTTAGTTAAAAAGCCTGTAACCTCTATATCGCTCAGGGCAATGGGTTAGGGTAAATGACATCAACTCAACTCACCTCATCTCGTTGGAGAGTGGAACTGTCGAAGTATTTTGAGTTGTTCGTATACACTGGACTTACCTTTGACATGATAAAGAAGGGCCTGGTCAATTGTTTAGTGATGTGGGATTCAACTTGGTCAAACTTACCTTTCAATCGATGATAATCTTGGAGCCCTCTATAATATCCATCAAGCTCGATATTTTACTGAGTGAGATTCGCTACAAGTATAAAATAATCAGAAACAGTTCTGTTCAATCCAGTTGAGTTAGCAATTGCATGCAGAGGCCCGTAAACGCAGGTCTTAGGACTGCACACAAATTACATAGATTCATATCTCAAAAAATACATAAGCTTTGCATCGATCATTTGATTGTTCGAAGCTAATCGTGAATATGGCGGTAGCCACGTTTCAGAAAACAAATTAAAATGAATAATTACCAGGTGTCCGCAGAGGAGGGAAAAATTAGGAACAAATTTCCATAAACGTGAATAGGAAAGTATAAGAGGGAAATTGAAACTAAGAGGTGAGAGAAAGAGAATTGGATTTAAAAACCAGGCCGGAAGGAAAAGAGACTCACTACTACACTTTAATCTAAGCTATACATATATCGCTCTACTGGAGAAAGCACCAAGTCTACCTCGGCGCTGCGTCAACGCCAATGCTGAGATACCCAAGATCAACTACACAAATCCTGCCTGGTGGTTAGGTTTGCATGTTTCATTGATTGTAGGGGGTGGTGAAGTATCAGTAATGTATGAACCAGGCAATGGTTTCTGAGACCCTGAAATGAAGATTTGTATTCCATAAGGGAGCAAATTCAAGTAATCCAAAGCCCAGTTTCTGGAAATCAGATAACCTACAGAGCAATGTTTCATAGTACCCCTAAACTACTTATGCTGCTGTAGTGGTTCGATGTCCGGCTAGCGACTGTTGGATTCAAAACATTGTCGAAGGTCAAAAAAGCACTATACCACCAACTTATATCCGCTTCGAGACCTCACCCCAATAAGGCTATACGCCTGTCTGTCTGGAGATTGCTGGATTCGAACCTCTCTAATAGTTCAAAGGACCCCCAAAACCGAGTTCATGTTCGCCTCCAGAAGCGGGAAAAACAAGATTTATCGAATCGAAGAAGCATATCTGCCATGCTCACCTAGAGAAGAGAGATTAAATCCATGAGAAAGAGACACCATATGAGAAGTGGAGGGAGATACTCTTTTCATTAATTCCTATCCTTGTGATGAGTTGAGGAAGGAAGTTAACGCCATTGGACTGTCAATATTCTCAAAACAGCCATAGACAGGCACTCACTGCCAGTATGTACTCTTCATGCCAATTAGAAGCCGTATTAACGAATTATATCAGACAAAGCTAGCCCAGAACTTGTCCTTGTAAACATCTCTCTCCTTAAGAAGCAAACCCCATCACTCACTATCTCCTTCCCTTTAGGCAACATCGCCAAACATAAGCCATGATCACCACTAAGAAAGAAAGACTTCAAACTTCAAACTTCCATTTAATTTGATATAATTACTTCTACATCTGTTCGTCTACTCATAACCTCATCCAAGCATAGCACGACCAGCATGCCCGCTCCCCATTATTTCGCCCCCACATCTCCGTATACTACCTTTTATATACAGTACAAATGCGACGAATTCAAAAAAGGGAGAGACAACAAATATTCGAGGGTATAAGGCGCCGCAAGAAAGACATAACGCATAACCAAAATCAAACAAAATCCTGCGAACTTCTCCACATCCTTCACATCTTCCAATGCCCCAACTACAACCCCCTACCCTCTTCCTTACTCATCCCAACAAAAATCCCCCTCCTCCACCCTCGTACATGTCAGATATGGCAGTCCCCCACTACCATTTACACCATTTCCCCCTCCCCCCAAACTCCCTAAATCCAACTCCAAAAAGTTTCGCATAAGCGGCCTCACCACATCCCTCGCCAAGTTCTTCAGCTCATCCACTCTTCTCTCAAACCTCCTCAGGTTATCGCGGTTATAGTGATCTGGGTTGAGCCGCAGGAAGCGTTTACATTCGTCGTGGCCGAGGTAGGCGGATCCGCCTTGGCCCAGGAGGCGGAATATGCGGCCGGTGTTGAAGGGTGGTGGCGGCGGTGGCGGGTTCGAGGATGAGATGTGAGAAGAAGAGGCGGAGGGATTGCGGGAGGAGCTGGGATTACGGGAATGCGAGAGGGAGGATTTGAGAATAGGCGCTGGAGGTGGTGTAGTATTTTCTGCGAGCCATTGGCGAAATAGGGACATCGCAAGCCAGTCTAACCAGTTGTTACTCGGGGTAACGCGTTCACCGCGAGAGGTTGTTAAAGTGAGGCGAAAGAGCTTTCCTTCGATTTTCGCCTTAAGTTCTTCAAGGTCCTCAATCTTATCCCTCACAACCTCCAACACCCCCTCGCTCACTCCCCTCAACTGCCCCTCCCCCGCCGGCCACATCCCCACGACATGCACCAAGGCTTCCGCAAAAATTGCTTTACTCCGCGCCAGCACTCCCAGCTTCAAATAACTCGGCGGATACTTTGCAATCTGCTTCCATAAGCGGCCTTGGAATCGTAACAGGTGGTGGTCGACGCGGGGCCCGATGACTTCGAGCGCGTCGTACATATCGGCAAGGTGCAGGAGCGACTTGCATTCTACGTAGGCGTTGGCGATGTTGGAGGAGTCGAGGGACGGTGGGTAATTGTAGAAGACGCGGAAGAGGTTGTCGTAGTCGCGGAGAGTGTCGTCAGTGGGGTCGTAGGGTTGCTGGGGCGGGTGATGGGACGGGGGTTGGGAGGCGATTTGGAGGGAGGAGAAGTTGGAGATAGAGCGGAAGAAGGAGGAGGGGGGAGCGGAGGGCTTGGTGCGGGAGGGAGGTGGTTGCGGTTGGTTGGTGGAGTCGCTAAAAAGGGTTGGGGGGACTTTCTGTTCAACTGTTAGCATAGATTATATGGCTGTGAGAGGAGAAGAGAATCAGGCGAGGCGAACCTTTTGTATCAACATCGGAATCGCATCCTCCCCCTGCCCCCAATCCAACTCATACCTCCACCTCTTCTTCTCCCCCTGCCCACCACTCGGCACCCTCGACGCTATACCTCCATTCTGCTGCGGCGCTTGACTCCCTACTCCTCCTCCTCCTCCTCCTCCTCCTCCACCACCACCGGGACTCGCCCAATCTTCACTCAATCCCGCCTCAAAGAACCCCGAGCATTGTGTAAGAATCAACTTATGCAGCAGATACCTCTGCTCCTTTCTCCCATTCCCCACAACGATCTCCACATCGCCCGTATGAGTAAACACCGGGAACTCATTTTGCGGCTGGTAAGACGTCGAACCGAAGTGTGAACGATGTGGACGGTGGCGCCGGATTGTAGATGTGCGCGAGGATGCGACAGAGGGGGGCCGGCGGACAGTGAGTGTGCGCTCGGCGCTCTGGGAGTCGGGATAGGAAACCATGCGCAGCTGTTTCTGGTCTTATAATGCCTTTGTTTGTTGTCTCCTGGCTATTCGAGTCACTGCGCCGGGAGGTTGCTGTCGGGGAGGATGTTCTTCGGTCTGTCTCACGACGGCAGATTCACGCGCAGAAGATATATTCTCGTGAATGGTACTCCGTACAGTAATCGTCCAGTTCCCACGGTGGAAAGGTGAATGTACCGGTGCGAAAATCGAGTGGCTGTATATTGCGTCGTTCCTCCCGCGGGATTTGTCGTGACGCAGGACTCCGGCTACAGATTGTAGTTCTTGATGCTCGTAGAGGCTGGGGAGCCACTTTCATGCGGGTGGGTTGGGTGCTGGGGTCCCCTCGTTCACAGCCAGACACCCCGCTGTTTCCTTGGAGATGGTGACGAGGGGGCAGGTTAGGTAGATGGAGACGCGCAAAAGGTAAGTCTTGCGGTCCTTGAAAAGGTGGGATGGAAAGTGGTGTGGTGTTTCATGAGCGAGAAACAGAGGTGCGAACTGTGGCTGTGGCAACAAGCTCTCACATGGCCACTGTTTCTCCCCTGCAGCTCTGGCCGACAGGTCAGTTTTGCAGATCGTGGGCGCATGATAGAGCAGCCAATAGCAGTGGTTATCAAGGCCAAGCTCCGGCTTCAGTCTTGCAATGGAGATGGCATCCCGGGGGTTGCATAGGACAATTGAGATGGCGTCCCGAAGGTTGCATAGGGCATTAGTAGAGCATTGGTAGAAATTCACCAGAGGAGCATCTCTGCAGTGCTGAGAACTAAAGTTTGTAGGCCCATAACCACTCATTAAATTGAAACATCGGAGTCACGAATAAGAAAATACGGTACTTCACAGCTTCGAGTCAAGCATCAACAGCGTGTTATTAGCATATCAATACATTTTGGTATCATTCATCTCCAGTGTATCATCATCTACTGAGCTTCGAATTCCCAGAAATACATGCCTTGCCCTTGGACCTTGCCTCGCTTGTGAACATTAAGCTAATACTAGTAGCTTCCCGTCGGATGCCTGTGCCAATGATGGTTCTCAATAGTCTTGATTCCTCCCATCCACGGCCACAGGACCTTGGGGATTTCCACCAAGCACTCATCCTCGTTCCAATGATTCTCAAGGATTGCCGCAAGGACACGAGGAACCGCAAGAGCTGTGCCGTTCAGAGTGTACGGAAAGTCCAATTTGCTTCCGGCTTTTTGAAATCGCAGCCGAGTATGAAGGCGCCTGGTTTGATAGTCTGTACACATAGAGGTCGATGTGACTTCGCCCCAACCATTGTCCTTCTCTCGTCGGGATGGGAAGAAAGCTTCGATATCTCGTTTCCTTGTGGCACTTGCTCCTAGATCTGTTGTAGACATCTCGAGGATGCGGCAGTGGAGACCGAGTGCCTGGAGAATCTCCGTCTGGATGGAAAGTATTTCATCGAATATTTTTTGCGAACTCGATTCCTTGGAAGTCACAAACATCTCGTCCTCGACAATATCAGGTACCGTCCAGGCAAACATCTCAACCTTTGTGAACTCATGGACTCGGTATAGACCCTTGGTATCTACACCCCGAGCTCCAGCTTCAGCGCGGTAGGACCTGCTCACACCGACGGCCTTTAGTGGTAACTGTGACTCGTCCAATGTTTGGTTTGCCTTCATTCCAGCCAGTGGGATCTCAGCCGTCCCAGCAAGAGCTAATGGTGGTTTTGATTTATCTTTTTCCGCCTGTTCAATGGCATATATCTGCTGCTCTCCATTCTGATCCCGAGGCTGAAACCCACATGCGGAGGCGATGTGAGAATAGACCAGCGAAGGTGGAGCCACAGTCATCCAGCCTCTCTTCCGGGCGACACTGAGAGCGTACTGGATGAGTGCTTGTTCTAGCATAGCCCCTTCGTTCAGCAGGAAGTAGAATCCCCATCCTGAAGTTTGTGCCGCACCGGCAAAGTCCATAATGTTCAGCTCGGTACCAATGTGAACGTGTGACCGCCAGACCCGGTCTGATTTCGAAGGCTGTGGTTCAGGGTGGTCGTTAATATAGCCAATTACTTCAGGATCATTGCCAACAGGAGTCTCAGTGCTGCTGAGGTTCGGGAGATCTTGTGCAAGACTGCTCATCTGATCTTGCAGAGCATCTTCCTGGTTTTCGATATCACTAAGCTCCGATTTGAGCTGCTTTGCTTCGTTGAGCAGGGCGTCCTTGTCCACTGTCTGCCGTATGTCACCCTCCGCGTCTCCGCTCCGTGAAGCTGCGTTGGCCAGCTTCCGCCTTATTACATTGCTCCTTTCCCTTAGCCCGCGGGCTTTGTGCTGAAGTTCCAACCATTGTCTGTGTAGCTCGATTATCTCAAAAGGAGCTTGAGCATGCGCGTCATAGTTCCGGTCAATGCAGTTCTGGGAGTAGAGCCCTGGGTTTTGGCGGATGTGCTTTATATCGATAGTCGGTTTAGGAGCGAAAGACGGTCGGGTATATGCGCGGTGAGTGAAGCGGTTAACCTGCACCGACAGAGGGGCGGTCCGTAGCAGACGTGTACGGCATGCAGAGCAAGTCAAAAAAGAGAACTTTACTGACTGCATAGGACACGAAACTATGCGAAGAACTGTCCACAGTGATGACTTTGCCAATTGGGAGATGGTATTAACTTGGAGGCGAGTAAGGGCAGGGTAAAGACGAACAGTAGGATAAAAAGGCGAGGAGTAGGTGAATGAACGAAGAAGTTAGAGCTATGATCTATTGACTCGGGGACTTTTTGGTGCCCTAGCTTCACGCCAAGCCATGCGAGCTGCCCTCCTGCGCTACACGGGACGCGTTCACCGGCTCGGTGAATGCATTATAACTCTACAATCCATCAACAGCTTCTGGACCTCATCACCATAAGTTGTTCATCTACTTCTTTCATATTGGCCTCTCGTATTAGTCCTTAGGCTGTCTCTATAATCTGATTTTCTTAGTTGCCCTTCTACAAACTTCTTTTTCTGTATTCTCTACTACTTTGGATTTCCCTTTCAGGGTATCAGCTTTATTCGACTATCTTCCTTGCCCCGACTTCTCTCGCGCCTATACTCGCCCAAGATGTCCCTGATAGAAATTATCTCCCTTCCCCTAGCTCCAAGGATATCTAGATAGTCACTTTGTCTCCCATAGATCACATTCACCAACGTTTCTCCGCATCCGAATCTTAAAAACGGCATGCAAACAACTAGTGGACATCGACATCGGCATCTAAAGTATACCGTTCAGTAGCTGCAAAGCTCCAACCATGACCAATTCCAGCTGTTCAACGAATCACTAATATGATCATCCAACAGCCTTGATAATCAGCCAAAGATCAAGCCGTCCCACCACAACCGAATCCGGTCGTCCAACGAGCTCCATATTTAGTCGCATAATGAGCTGACTATTCTTCCCACCAGGCACCATAACTGGATCTTCCACAAAAGTCTCGAATATGCGCAATTACTAATTAACTTCTCAGTTCGACTCTTCATTCATGACCTTATCCCCCGCTAACACGGTGCCAGTCACACATAATAGTCGTTCGGCGACCAGGAACAGTTTACATATATGCAGTGTAGGTTTCGTAACGCTTGGAAGGCGGGACATAGAAAGCGTGGTCCTTGGAGTTGGGCTTGTGGTTATGCGGAATGCACTATGAATTGGATGGCATCAAGCCAATAGGATAAGGGACCCAATGAACTTTTTCGCCCCGTCCACTCCCTGGAGGTTGCGGATACCCTTATGACAGACAAGATGGTGTGCTTTTGGTCTGGCTGATAGAATACCTAGATTCGGAACTAGTTGAGAGGCTGGGCTCAAGACTGATGAGGACATCCATACAAGAACGAGTACGAGATGGTAGAAGCTTTGATCTTAATATCTGTGACAGAAGAGATTACGGAAGCATCCTGCAGCTTGTGGTTTAGCAAGCACGAGTGGATGGGAGTCGTAGCGGGACATCAAGACAGCATCCAGAAATCATGTTTGAACACTAGAATCAAGCAAGAAGCTGGTCGAAAACTGTTTCAGCCAACCGGAGGAAACATCAAAGCTCCTCCAGCCGACAAAGAGATCGAGGTAGTTGATCTGACCAGTTCACCTGAACTTACGCCAAAACCCATTCGGGTTGGAATACTCGCGCCATGTCAACGACCACTTCTTTCTTCGATAGGAATGTTTCATAACATGTCGTCGGAGTGATCCTCGAAATCAAGCCCATATACGAATTCCTCAAATTCGAACTACTTGGCCCTCAGCTCACTCCGTTCAAATCTGAATCAATGCTACGTTATTCAAGTACTTCATCCTCACCCAATGGCGCTAAAACTCTTTCCGGCAGCACCAGGCTCAAGCTATCTATCCCTAGCATTCCTCTTGAAAGGGCCAGCCTCTAGATCTCGGCTCACTCCTTTCAAAGCTGAAGCGCCGCCACCCTATATAGGCACGAATTTCTCACCCTAAGGAGCTTACCCTCTCCCAGGTCATGCTGAGACAAAATTGCACACCTTCAGAGAGCCTCAAATTGGACCAGACAGAGAGTAATTATGATACTAGTTTAATAGACATAAAGTAGAGAATGATACCATTTCCTTGGGGGTGAAACAAAGACATGACTGCTGCTATGCTCCTGATACAGCTGATTCATGCATGTGGCGGTGCACGCTTCCGTCATTCATTCTCCAAATGACCTTGACTTTGAATCACGAGAACAACCATTTTAATAGGTTTAATATAGAACCTGTATTCACAAGGACTGCTATACTGCCTAAATACAGAATATACAGAATATACTTCTTTTCATGTTTTCACCTGCATTACTCGTCCGAGTCGGAGCACGATCCTAAGCCTAGCATTAACCAGCCAAGCTCCGGATGCAGTGGCTTGACCCCCCGTGCCTCTCCACACAAACCACACGACAGGAACAACGAACAGCCAAGCAGCCTGGCATCATAAGCTGCAGCTATCTATCATTCAGCGGCCGAGGTTCCGCTCAAGTCCCTCGCTTCTGCCTTCAGCAGTCATCATCCTCACGAAGACCATCCGTGTCTTTTAATCTCCACAGCTCCCCCCCATCTACATAAACCCCTACCGCCGTACGACGCTTCCAAAGGTTCTCTCCTCCGCACACCTCCGCATACCACCCCCCCCTTACGTCGAGTCCAACCAGTCTACAATACCACCTCGTACCAACGCCCGTCAGAATGCTTGACCCTTTCCCGCTTTCCCCTCCAGAGAGCCTCGCAAAGCTCATCAAACCGTTTGCGGACTACACTTCTCTGCAAACTCTCCCGCTGCATTTCCATGAAGTAGCGTTCGCCTTCGCCTTATACCACATCACCAACCGTTACATCTCGCCTGCCCTCTCCTCGCGCTTTTTCCCCCGAATCTACAACAACTTTAACAAGCGCACCAAGCTGAACTGGGATGTGCACGTCGTGTCCCTGCTGCAGAGCAGTCTGATCAACTGTCTGGCGCTATGGGTCATGTGGAAGGATAAGGAGAGGGCGGAGATGGACTGGCAAGAGAAGGTTTGGGGGTATACCGGGGCGAGCGGGCTCATTCAAGGGTTTGCGGGTGGGTACTTTATGTGGGATTTGATGATTACGTTGCAGCATTTGAATATTTTTGGGTTGGGGATGTTGGCGCATGCTGTTAGTGCGCTGTTCGTATTCTCTTTAGGATTCGTAAGTGTTCCGGTCACCATTCCCTGCGTTTGAAATACTCGAAGGCTCGAGAGCAAAATCATCAGATGATATGAGAGAGATTGGATGCTAATTTGTTGGGTTCGTAGCGCCCTTTCCTAAACTTCTACAGCTCGACGTTTATCCTCTATGAGCTCTCCTCCCCCTTCCTAAACATCCACTGGTTCTGCGACAAGCTCAACCTCACCGGCACCAAAATCCAACTCTACAACGGCATCGCCCTCCTCCTAACCTTCTTCTCCTGCCGCTTGGTCTGGGGCTCCTATCAATCCGTCCTCGTCTTCACCGACATATTCCGTGCGGTTCGCTATGGCACGTTCAACCCTGTGGATATCGAGGCGCCGAAGTTGAAGGGCAGTGTGGTGCCGAGCAACGATCCGATGGATGAGATGTGGAGGTTTGCTGGAGATCAGACGGTTCCAATGTGGCTTGCCTTCTGTTACTTAGCTTCGAATCTTACGTTGAATGGGTTGAATTGGTTCTGGTTTGGCAAGATGATCGAGACACTTCGCAAGCGCTTCGAGCCTCCATTCGGCACTAAGAAACCGGAGCAGGAGCCTGAGAAGGAGCATGTGCTCGTTGAGGGCATTGATGTTGAGACGGATATGGAGGAGGATGCTGTGAGTGGGGAGGATGTTGATATGGATGCTGATGGGGTTGTGGTGAAGGTGAGTGGGATGGAGCCGGCGGTTGAAGGCAGTGGGGAGACGGTTGTTGAGAAGGGGGAGCATGGTGGGATGAAGACTGTGGAGGTGGCGAAGACGGAGATTAAGAGGATAAGGAGGAAAGGATAATTACTCAGATTCTCTTCTGTTTGGTTTTGAGGACGGGAGGGTGATTCACTTGGTGGGTATCTGGCTAGTGGCTGTTGTAGTATGCTTTGATTTTTCGGTGGCATTTAGCTCGAGGAGTTTGGAACGAGCATTGCATGGGTTGTAACTTAATATTTCCTGTTTTAAGAGATGCTGAGACCAGATGCAAGGGATTATTAGAATTATCTGTAATTCTGATTCTGATTCAGTATAATGTTATAAAGAATAAGTAATCACAACTCTTCTTACCTGGCTATTTCTATTAGCCAGGCAAGAGATTAACCTTCTATTCAGTGGCTTTTGATAGAAGCTTTACATATTGGAATGTCCATTAAGATGCTAGATCTATGATGTAGCCATCTGCAAGTATCATCTTTGTGTATGTCTTCTCGAATAGTATCCTCCACCCCCGTCCTCTCCCATGTATCTCAAGGTCTCGGCTCTCGTTAGGCCTATCATCCTTCCCCCCCAAGGGGTGAGTGGACACACAGCTCCTCTCCTGCTGGAAGCAGTCTCTCCTCATAATGCACTCATGGCTGTAAAATCCGTAAGCAGACATCAACAGACTTCCTGTTTCTAGCGCATACAGCTTTGTAGATAAGAAATGAGAAAAGCAGAAAATGATTGTAGACTTAATAGAAACGAAAGAGGAGTTGTATCCTGTGGCTTTTGTCTTTCATGTTATTTGGCATGTGCATGGCAATGCTTCCTCATGAGAATCATCACCGCTTCATTACTAGGCAGCTGTGGCTTTCGAACGGATTGGCTCTCAAACTATAATTTGGGGCAGCGAATATCTCCGGGCTATTCTACTTCATCTCGCTTTAGAGGCACATTCTATATTGTTCAGGTTTCTGTTTCGTTTGATATATGCAGTCTAAACTCGACGGGATTCGCTTATCCAAAGCAGGAATAAATGTAAACTCTCTTCATCCTCGATATAAAAGAGATCTCAAGAAGTAGAGAAGCATGTATAGGAATCCTTTAACAGGGAGCCTGGGTCGTTCAGGATTGAAGTTTAGTATTCAAGGACAGGGGGGTTCGTGCGTCTGAACAATGAAGGGATGAAGTATGTTAAGAATTTGGAAGGTAGCGTATATGCCCGAGAACTGGATTGACACTGGGGAGTTTCTAGATATCATAGGGATAGAATATTGTGAAGATATTCGGTTGGTAGAAGTGTGATGTTAGAGCCAGAGTGGGTTTAATTATTCATAAGAGTGGTTCGTTAAAGGGTGAGAGTCTCCTTGGACATACTTAACTATATATACAGACTTATCATTACTGTCTTCCTATATGTACAAAACTACAAAGCTCTACCCCTTTCTCATCCCCAACCCCTCTACTTCCCACCCTTCAAATAATACTCCACGGGATACCCCAACCAAGCACACTGTTCCGCGTCCACAAAGCTACTGCTGCTAGCTGGCCAATCTAAATGCCTAACCTCTCCCCTCTTCCCATCAATCTCTTTCCACCTGCCAAACTTCAATATTCCCTCGAGGCTTGTAGTATATCCTCGGACCTTGAGATATCCCACATCGGGGTTCGGGCTGCCCGTCTTTACAAATGAGGCAAAGTATCCGCTGACAAGTTGCACACTGTAAAGGTCCTCTGAATCCCGCGGGTTGGATAAAGTACCAAAGACCCACGGCATATCGGCCCCATGATACCTAAAATATGGATTATTCGGATTGTTATCCTTGGGACCACCCAGGTTGTTCGGGTCGTAGCCGTTGATAGTGCGGTCGAATTGGTAGTAGTATGCCCTCTCAAATGCTCTTGTTTCCGAGCCTGCGTAGACGGTCGCTTGGTCGATGCAGCGGAATGTTTTGTCTGTTGCGATGCGCGCGGACACGTTGAAGGAGTCGAGGGTGAGATTGCCGGTGGAGGGGAGGGGGAAGAGATTGGAGGATATGATAAGGTCGGCCCATGTGCTGTTGATTCCGAGGGCGAGCTGCAAGCCTTCTTTGTGTGATGTGATCGGCTGCTTAGGATATGTACTGAACGAGGCCCCGTCGTCGTGCGTGATGCCAAAGATCACGGGAACGTGTGCAGTCGAGGCATTGCGGGTAGAGAGGATGAGATTGGGCGTGTTGACGATAGTGCCGTCTTGCACCACGTAGCGAGCCACGGCGCCGAAAGACACAAGCTGCGTGGCTGGGATCTTCTCAAGGCAGGATATTTGGTCTTTGAGCACGGTAGATGTACAGGATGCGGCGAAGAATATTTGCTGGCCGGCGGCTGCGTAGGATTGAGGGATCGTGTAGTAGCTGCTATATGTAGTTCCATAGTCACCCTTCAGACCGAGTGTGACGCCACCTCCGAGATTCGACATGGCGACCGCGCCCTGGTATTTCCCGATAGCCATTGGTGAGCCGAGAAGAGTTCGGACGGAGCCAGCGCCAGCGGATTCGCCCATGATGGTGACCCGCTTGGGATCACCGCCGAAGAAGGCAATATTCGCGATAACCCAGTCGAGAGCAGTGATTTGGTCCTGAATACCATAATTTCCGGTGACGTCGGTGCCTGGAATAGCAAGAAAGCCGAGAGTAGAGAGACGATAGTTGATGTTGACGACTACGATGTCTTCCCTGCTTGCCAGATTGCCGCCGTCACTCAAGGGATCCGCACCACTGCCTCCAGTAAAGCCGCCACCGTGGATCCAGAATAAGACGGGGCGAAGCTTGGACTTGGAGCCGGCTTTCGGAATGTATGGGGTTTGGATGTTGAGGAATAGACAGTCTTCGCTGCCGGAGCTGCCTTGGGCGCATTGGGGGCCGTAGGCTGTGGCTTGGATTGTTTGGCCTTTCTTGGAGTAGAGGTTTGAGTACTTCCAGCGTTGGGGAGTATCGGCATATGGGATGCCCAGGAAGCGGAAGGACTTTTGGTTCCGGTAGCCTACGAAGGTGTTTCCTCCGGATGATACTGTGATGTGGCTTCCGGCAACCGCTGTGGCGCTTGATGATCCATTGTTGTTGGACTGAGTGCAAAGAACTGGGAGATTTTTCTTGGATGTGGGACTGAAGAGGAGTCGATTACTAATGGAAACGGTTCCGTCTTCGATATGGTATCCTGCTTCTGTATCCAAAAGCCTGGCATACTCTTGATACTTGAGGACAGGGAGGAAGTCGGTCTTGTACTTCTCGAGTGTTGCCCTTGACAAAAGCTTCTCGTTGATTGACGCACATGCGGCAGCAGCATCAGTACGTTTTATAGAGTCGAGCAGAATAGCTCCGACATGGTTCTTGTCGTCGGATGCGTTCAGATTGTTTTGGTACAAGAGAGTCAAAGAGGTTTTGGCGTTCGAAACAGCAGCCGATACCCTTGGTTCAAGCGGTGTAGAATTAGAAAGCGCAGCAAAGCCAGCCGCAAGAGCGACCAATCCAGTAAGAGGCGCCATCTTCCACAGCCACTGTAGTAAGAAAGTGGTGATATTCGTTCTCAAGGGTCGCACACCTGGCCCATGGGGAGATGGGGGTGCCATGAAGTTTTTATACGGTTACTTAGTGGCACCGGGGACCCGGAACGGCAGAGTTCATAAATTGCAGGATATATCATCTTGCCCTAGTCTTTACGCAAGTTAGCAAAAATTCAATACAGAGGGCATTCTAGAATGTTGATATTCCGGGGTTTTGCTCCACTTACCCCATAGATCACAGATGTTCTTGACTGGGGTACGGGACGGTAAATGCTTGTCTCTAGAGCATCGTCACGCTCTTCTTTGGAAAGGTCATTACGTGAAAGTGAATCAGACATCTGTCTCTGGAGTGGTTGTAGGCCCTGCGCAGTATGACATGAGCATCATTCGGATCAGATTTCGGCATAAGGTGGCCGTTGAAATATGATAGAGGTGAGGAGATGTCAAGTAAAACAAGCTCTGTTCCCGTATCTGACTCCCGGTCTTGCGTTTTAGTCTATGAATCATCCGGGGTATGCTGCAATCCTGGACGTTTATCATCGTGGAGGCGAATCCTTTTATCCGTTTAGCCTTCGGTACGACAGCTGGAAACTCGACAGATGCGTGCGGAGTTGATCCTGCATGTCCAGTTGAGGCGTAGTGAAGGTTCATCGGCCAATTTGGAGTAGGGAAACTGGCAGTAAGTGGATGCGTAGGAATAGAGTCCAGCGTTGAGGAGAGGCAGGCTGGTGAGTACAGAAGACCGTCGGACAGTTTCGGGACTAGCGCCAAATCCATGAGGTCTCTAAGAAGCACAGCACTGTGAAGTCCAGCTTGAGCCTCCTAACCGTAGAATAATAGAAGTATCTTCTAAGTGCAAAGAAAGCATTCTGCTCTTTCAGCCCACTAAAAATGCGAAGGATAGCTTCTAGTTGGAGCAGAGACGGTTTGCCACAACGATCCTGCACAGAAGGCCCATCAGCCGCTCCCTCTCGATGAACTAACACAGAAACTCAGAGATAACTCAGTGATCAAAATACCTAACTGTTCAAGGAGAAATCTAGTCTCTTTAAGCCTCGGATAAATCTGTATTGTGAGAACCAGTGGGCAGTCAACTGGTCAAGCGATGCCGCAGTCCTCATCACCATCAGTGAAAGAAAAAATGAACCCAAAACCAACTGCTCTTCCTGCGAATTGAACCTCAACCTTCTAAAAAGCAAAAAGAAGCCAATGAGGGCCCAGAAAACTGAATTTTCTGTAATTGTTCTACAAGGCGCTAGGCCACCACACCAGTAATGAGAAACGTGACTTACCTCCTTGTCCCGTAGGACGGAAGAATTACTCAGACTTGGGGTCTATATGGGCAAGCTTCATCATAGTATGGTGCTGGAGGGGCGTATGGTGGGTGGAATTGGTGTTCTGCGGCGCCACAGGGTGGGTGGCTCTGAGGGGGTTGGTCTCCAGCACGGCACCATCTTTGGCACAGCGCAGCTGAGGTGATGCCAGTGTGCGTTGCTTGAGGTTCTCGAGCGCAGTATGAGTAACCTGTTGGTGGCACCCGCCCTCTCATGGCTTCAGTGTCCTGCAACGCCGCAGACAGATGAGGCTGGAGAGAGCTATCTCAACCTCAGTGCTTTATTCGCCCGCACATACCTCCTGCGGCGCCAATGTGCCTGCTTTCATATTCTTGAGCTCAGCATGGGCAGGCAGGGGAATGTCTTCAATATTTGTTAAACGTGAGGGTGCAAATGAGGAGTTTGGGTTTAAGGGCAGTCGACCCTCGAAGACATGTCGCAACTCTCGTCATGAAGCAGTATGCCTCCGTTTACATCTACAGTCATGTCAGTCTCACAACACCAAATAGAGTTACAAAGGGGAGTACAGGTTCATCTTATTGAATCACAGTAATATAGAAAATACAATTACACCGCAACGCCCATCACTTGTTCTTACACCGCTGGTTTACTAGAGACAGGCTTGAAATGGCATATGAGAAAGAGAACATTCTTGAATTAAGAGTTATGACTGGCAAAAAGAAATATGGACTATAATACTACCTGGAATTCAGAGTCTATTTTTCAACCCCTGACAGATGCTGGATATTCGCCACCTCTCTTTTTCCAGCGCCTTCCTCTTCAGGTCTTCTTGTCTTCAGATACTCGTATATGTCGGTGCTCTCCTCTTATAGCATTCCTATCTTTCGGTGTACCTATCTTACATCTCCCCTTTCGGCATGTCTATCTTGCAGTTCTCTCCTCTTCGAGGTTTCTTCTATGCCGGTAGTGTTATCTTTAGGCGCACTTCTCTACCGGTACTCTCCTCTTCCGGTCCTCAATTGACTGTGGACCGCCCAGTTCAAACTGTCACTGAGGATAGACGCAAAGGCAGGCAGGTCAACGATCCCGATAATATCTCGGTCTGAATGCTTTCTTTCGGTAAGATCTTTCTGATATTACGATGAATCCTTACTTCTTTAATTTCCGTTACTGTTCTCCCTTTACTGATGAATCCAGAAACACTCTACCCTGCACCCAATGTCTATTCTTGAACCCAGTCTGGTTCTTTCTATCCATGCGTCATTCCTAGGATCTGTATCCTACTCAACACCTCTTATTTCTCCTCCTCCAACTCCTAACCCCTGCATCCACCTCCTCTCTGCTCACCCCATCCCTAACCAACCACATAACCACCCCTAATACCTCAACATTCCTATTCCGCGCCTCATCGTCAAAGAACAGCATATCCTCATACTCGATGCCGCTCTCCCTTCTCAGCCTTTCAAAATGCGTGGTCTTGCTACCTGGGTAAATCTGCAGATAATCGAAGAGATTGATCGCGGGGACCGAGGGTGGAGTATCTTTGGAGGAGACTGAGGAGGAGGTGTGCGGTATTTGGAGGAGAGTAAGCATTTTCCGACCGAGGTCGGGGGCGTGGGTGCGGGATGCGGCACCGATTTTGATGGATTTTTGCTTTAACTATGCCTCCAGTTAACAACCGCCATCTCTTCTCCGCTTGGAGGGAAAGAAAAAACACGAGAGGTTTCACTCCACGACTTACGGCATCCAGTACCCCCCCAACATCACTGTAAAATCCATACCCCTCCCCATACCGATCTTTCACCTTCAGACCCCCTTCTTGCGCCTTTATCGGCGGTGTGACATGCGTGTCAACCCAGAACGGCCATAGTGTGTAATCGAGATCGAAGACTACGAGTTTGGGGAGAGGGAGCCCGTCCGTGAAGGTTGAGGGCCAGGGAGATCGTTCTGGGAGGGCGGTTGTGGTGGTTGTTGAGGTATCGTCGGAGACGGAGGTTGTGGCTGCCCCGCGGCGAGGCATGGTGGTATTTTGGGAGGGTCTTGTGGTGGGAATAGCAAGGAAGGGGAGAACGAATAAAATCAGGGTTATGGAGAGGATGAGAGGGGTTGCCAATCGTTTAGGAAATTTATAGGGAGTCGGAACGATGTTCTCGAGTTACTTGAACGAGAGGAATGTTTACTTACGGTCGTGCTGCAAACTCGGGTGAAGTTGCCACTTCTTTAGGTCTCTTGATATGACGTCTCTGAGGCACCATTACTCGAGCTATTGATATCCGACAGTTCGATTTTTCAAACTTGGAGACTTTAATCGTACCAACTTTAGGAAATCTGAAAGAGCTCCTCGAGGCCAAATGGACATGGCGCCGTCCTTGAGCATTTCAATGCTGCCTCCATCTCACTCTGGATCTGGAGCGTCAATGCTAGACACTCACATTACAGAAAAGCCGAATTAAGACAACCTAGGGTATAAATAATTTGGATTTTTGAGGCTCATGCTCCAAAATGAGCAGAGTGGAATATCAATGGAATCTTCAAAGCTTACAATGTCACCTCACTATCTGGTGCCAGAAGATCATGGATTTCTGCTGTAAACCCAGAATGGAACTTGATTAACCCTCAATTACAGAAATATGAAATATCTAAACCGACCACTTCCTCTGTAGCCACCTCCCAAAATTCACACTGGGCTGATCAACCACCCTCACTACGAAATCCGCTGTCCACACGACCAGAGTTGCCTGACACAACCACGCCAGAACAATCCCCAATTCATACTGAAACATCGTGTTTTTCCCCGTAATGCTCCACATGAACGGGATCACTCGGTAGGCCACCATATGGTTCAACGGGCCATGAACAATATAAAGTGGGAAAGAAATCTTGCCCAGGTAGACACACAGTGGGCTTGAAAAGGGTGTTTGCAGAAACTTTGCGCCGGCAAGTGTGAAGAGTAGGAATACCGAGCCTTGCGTCTGCCAGAAGTCGATGGGGGACTTAATGCATGAGGGCGTGATTTTGGTGAGCGTTGCATAGCCAAGTGAAGTTTCAGGAAGCCTATTTGGAAAGGAAAGAAAGTGGAGGGAGAAGTAGAAAAATATAACTGAAAGCCAGTTTGGAAAGCGCCATTTCTTTTGCTGTGGTGAGATCGAGGAGGACGGAAGCTGCTTGTCCTTCTCGTCGAGTACCAGCATGTACTCTGCACACGCCATTCCTCCGAAGAAGAGGGCGACGTCGTGGTTGTTGGTTAGAGTGCAGTACAGATACAGCGCTATAACACACCCGACTCTTACCCTAGACTTCAGTTTTGCATGTCCTGCCAGCGTTGCGAAGAGTATGATCGAGTTCCTGAACTCGCTCGGGATGGTCCAGAAATGAGGGTCGTACATATGCCTGGAGCGAGCCAACGGATTGGCCCACCTCCACAGATCACTCGCCCAGTCAGCAATTTGCGCGCCGACTGTCGGCATCACTGGTGGTTGTGCTTCCTTAAACCCATAGAAAGGCCAGTCCTTGTTCAGAGCATCGGAGTGGTTATAAAACCCCAACAACACGGAAACCATGACACAGAAAGAGACGGCGAAGCAAGGGAGATACAACCGTAAAAGACGCCGGAAGACGGAGGAAAAGAGCGTGTCCATGAATTTCTCCCACGATTGGCTTCGCGCGAGTTGGAGGGGTTTGAGGGACAGGGCCACGCCGGAGAGTACCCAGAAGACGTCCACCATGCCGGTTCCGTTGATGAAGAGTCGGAGGACCGGGAGTTGGATTAGCTAGTGGTCGTTGTCTCCGTGGTTGCCCCCGTAGCCGATTAGGAACGACCTGTGGTGGGCATATTGGAAGTGGTAGATGAAGACTATGAATGCAGCGACGCCGCGGAGTCCGTCGAGCCAGGCTGTTGGATGGACGCGCTTTGCGGGTTGGTTCGTAAGGAAGCTGGGTTTGAGAATGCTTAGGTGCCGCGATAAAGAGAAGGTCCGGGAGAAGATGGTGTATATTGAGGTCCTTCCCAGTTGTTCCAATGCTAACGATGGGTATTAATTGAACCATTTGCCTAGAAGAATCTCGATATTCTCACCTCCAGCCTTTTCATCATATCCTGCCTCAAGGAGAGGATGCGCATCTAAATTCGATCCGGCTTCGTAAACCATCGCGATGTGTTAGGTATAAAAGAGTGTGTTAAGAGAAAATTATAGAAGTGCAAGCAACGAACGGTACAGAGGCTCATCTAAAGAATGTGAAGAGAGCAAAAATGAACGACATCCACGAATGAAGAGGTTATAAGTCAGGAAAAAAAAATCCTCGTGAAATGCTGAAGAGGGCGGGTGTGGGCAGGGTTTAGGGGTACTCAGCTCTCTTGGGTCTGGACCTAACCCTTGTGTCACTGATCTTTGTGGCGTCCTACGGCGTAGTGAGAAACCTGAGCTTGATAGATATTTAGCAACTAGGTTTTGGTGCTCTTCAGCAGGTGGCTTCTTATCATTAATACGCGGAGCCGAACTTGACATAGAAGAGAGACGATAGAGAAGAGAGAGCAGAGAGGCAGTAAAAGGTATACTCCATTAGTTTTATGATATTCAGAGATTGAAATTTCATTAGTGTGACCCCCAAAGTTATTTCTGAATTGCTGTGGGGGAGCCAAGGGGGAAATGTAGAAGATCCCCAACTATTCGGTAAGAGTTTCGTTAGATCTCCAAGATTGGAGCGAGGCAATCCATGTCAGAACTCTGATTCCACTCTGTACTGATGTATCTGGCTTATCCTCGAATGACTTTTTGTTTTAGCTTAAACCAGTTAATTCACGTGATTATTTCTTTACCCTCGGCTTTGGTGTTTGACTCAAGTACCGTAGCTGATACGAATGGAGTTTGGCGAAGATAAGATCATAGCGTCAGGCTTCTGGGCCATGTCACCAAAAGAACCAAGCTCTCCCCGTCATGGAAATCATCAAAGCTCAGGGCTCACTTCCTTTAAGTTTGATGATATATGGGAGCACATTTAAAAATTACACATTTATCTCAATATCATCATTTTCTTTTACATCTTCAAGGTCGACGATCAGTACCATATTTGTGAGGATTGCAAGGTCTCTTTGAATATGTTTTGTACCCCTTTCTTTCACAAAGCCCCATAGCAAATGAGGTTATTGCACGCTTAGCGGCCCCTGACACGATTTCGCTTTCAGCCTCCACTAAGCATGGCCTTTCCATATCCCTGGAATTGCTTCTTTTGCCGATGACTTCGCGCTTGACCTTATCGCGGGCAGCACCGACGTGTTCTTAGGTCCTCTGAAGAGATGTGAGACGGTTCATTCCCTCGTTAAAGCATACCCCTATTGAAGATCGCGAAACTTTTCATGGATGTGGTGTGAAAATCAATTGTTTACAGGTCTTTTCTCCCGCAAATAAGATTTCGTATTTTCTTTCCAACTTGCAAGAACAGAAACGTCCAGTGTCGAAGGTTCGCCACAGGCATCTCGCTTCAACCTTTAGTTCCCGCACAACGTCCCTCCATACCATTACATTAAAAAGAAACATCAGCTCTCTGCTTCCCTAAATACAACAAGTTCACCAAGTACAGCGGAACAGCCTGGAAGTCGGATATTCACCCCCTCCACAAACTCCAAACGGAGAGCAAAAAAGAAAATTCCCGCTAACCCAGCTTGAAACTGGAACGAATTATGATGAGAGTGGGACTCGAACCCACGCCACTTTCGTGACCAGGAAATAGTGTTAAGGTAACCTTAACCTGGCGCCATAACCAACTCGGCCATCTC
>ML994263.1:0-24936 GCA_010093945.1 Delitschia confertaspora ATCC 74209 | reverse complement strand
GGAAGGGGAAGGGGAAGGGGAAGGGGAAGGGGAAGGGGAAGGAGGAGGAGGAAGAAGAAGAGGAAGAGGAGGGGGAAGAGGGGGAGGTTGAAAAAGAGAATTAGGGAAGAAGGTTTGGGATGGAGATATTTAGGAATCGGTGATTTGGAAAGGAGGCTTAAGAAGGGAGAAACAAGAATTGGGAATGAAAGACTGGGGAAAGAGATTGATTTCGGATAGGAGGAAATTCGGATACATTCGGTCCAGATGCTCCAATATCTTATCCTGTTTCTTAATTACTTGTTTGAAGGATATGGCTTCGTCTTGTTAATGAGGTCACTTCGAGAGGTATCGAGGACTGCACCCGCTCTGAAGCTGTCCGTTTATGTCAGTTCGATCCGAGGCCCTCGTTGTGGGCGTCTTTAAGGATTATGAAGGTAAGAAATAAGGCAGGATGGCAGGCAATTCACGAAGGACGCCGATTACTGGCTGTCCAAGAGGGTCAAAAAGTACACTAGTTCTGGCTTCTTCCAATCTGGGCGTAATGGGATAGGGTTGGTGTCATCAGCGGTGGACTTAATGTGCGTCCCTCTAGCTTTGCTGAAGAAGCAGTCCGCCCAAACCTGTCGAAACTACCAGGTTGGGTCGGCCGACGCGGTGAAAAGGCACCGAAATCCTACGTATCACCGACATGACATAATAGGATTTCTATCAGAATAACTATTGGTAAATTTATGTGAATTCATTATGCCTTTTCAAAAACTTAGGATGTAGCGGGTGGTCGAAACACGTCTCCGGTCCGAAACTGCACGTTTCGGACTTTTCGGACCGAAGGTTGCAGGGCCGTTAAATTGACACTCTCATGGTGAAAACGGAGGGTTAGAAGCATCAAGTTATGAGGGGATGAAATACAATATTGTAGGGAACTGGTAGGGTTGAGACAAAGTCCATGCGATATACTTATTGCATAACGTAAGCAAATGTGAATACCCCATATTTCCGTGACCGAGCATCTTCCTAGGAGTGCCACTCGTCAGACACGCTCATAGTTTCCTCTAATGAGTTAATAGCAGATGCATTTAATGTCATGGTGCCGCAAGGTGATGACAAAAAGAGATAGGTGAGGGATGAATGGCCTGATCTTCTCAATCTGAGAAAGTTTGAAAATGGCCGGGCCGTAAGTTCTGATATAGGATAATTCTGCATGATTTAAACTCTCTTTTCCGAATTGTCATTATAGACGGTAAAGGTGAGAGTGGAACGGACTGGAGCGCTTCGATCTTCTGAAAGAGATGCTCTTCCCAAAGGTGTCGAATACT
This sequence comes from Delitschia confertaspora ATCC 74209, assembly GCA_010093945.1. Taxonomy (NCBI): domain Eukaryota; kingdom Fungi; phylum Ascomycota; class Dothideomycetes; order Pleosporales; family Delitschiaceae; genus Delitschia; species Delitschia confertaspora. Next base: position 23,638 of record ML994263.1, on the reverse strand, counting down.
GACGCCGCGTTCCAGACCGCAGTGTCCGATATCTTTTCAATTCATTTTTTAATCTGTTCTCAGATATATGTGTCTCTACCTTTCCTGATAAGGTCGAATGTGTAAAGAGCATTGATAACTGGTGCGGTCCGGTTCGGTGCGCTCGGTCCGAAGGTTGTAGGTCAAATGTCGCACAGCATGGCGGTGGTAGGTGTGGATGAGTCTGAGAAGTAAAGAGAGGGGAAATATATGAGGTCATGTGGGAGAGGTTCAGCTCTTTCTTTCCTAATCAAGTAGCTCTTCAGAGGTATTGATTGCTGGCGGTCCGAAGCGGTACCCTTCTCCTCACTTTCCCTGCAAATTTTCCATAACTTCTGGGCTCGAGAGTCCGATGATATGGTGAAAGTGATTCTACGCCTAGCTTCTGATTTACTGATATGGTAGGATTTCGAAATGGCGTTGGTTACTGACGGTCCGAAGCGGTGCGTTACTCGCAGCCCTCTCCCTGTTATGATCTGTCGCTTCGGTTCTCCTGTCCGAAGATGCGATAAAACGTTGGAAGTCCTTCCGCATACATCTCAATTCCTTCCCAATAAAGCAGGGATTTAAAAGATGTTGAACACTGCCGGTCCGAAGCGGTGCGTCTCGGTCCGGACTCCCTAGTATTGTATCTCAACCCATAGTTTGAAGGCAATAATGTGCATTACATAAATGATTGAACATAGCGCAATCTTCCTCGGGTAATTTAAAGAAGAGTGTCCAAGTGTGGCGGCTCGAGCCGCTCAAGGCCAAATTCTTGCTGAGCCGATATGGAATGGGCATAGGAACTTTAAATATAGGTGTAAGCCCAAGAACGCACATATCCTGTCGATATCCTAAGTGCACTAGTCAGGAAAGACTTTTGAAAGTGTTGATTCCAGGCGCCGGTCCGGGCGGGGCACTTTGTCCGAGATATTGGTCAGAAGGAGGTGATATGCCGCAGATAAGGGCTCGAAACTATAGACATCGACCTTCATAAGAAGTCTTACCTTGTGTAGATACCGCAACAATCCAGAAGAGGCAATATCTAGAGAAGGTGGCCATCGCTGCTGGTCCAACGCGGTTCGGAAAACCGAAATCCTTGTGAGACTCCGCAAAATCTGTATTTCCATTTGTGTTATGGGAATTAGAGAGTGATTGTTGTTTTGCATGAATAAAGCCACTCTTCCTATGAAGGTAGGGTTCGAAAGAGTGTCCATTCCTAGCGGTCCGAAGTGGCTGAGCTCCTGGTTTTTACGACGAAAGGCTGGGATAATATTGAGGGTATATAGATGTATTCAAAGAAATGAAGTAAGTGGGTTCCATGAGTGGGATTCAATAACCCAGTGTACGAAACAAGAAATGAAAAGGCTATTCCATAGAGAAGCAAGCAAGGAACCAAGGAAAGAAGGAGAAGTTAAGCGCATCGTTGACGCGTGATGAATCAAGAAAGAGATATATGATTAGAGAGAGAACGGTCCCCAGGCGTAAAAATAAAAAGTAGAAATGCATGCGATATGACTGTGTACGGAGTAACAAACGAGTCTTATTCTAAAGGAAACGAAGAGGAAAGAAGGAAAGGAGGGCTTGACTGCAGCATAGCCGCATGGCGAAGAGAAAAATAAGCATGAGAGAAGAAGGCTCTAAACACAGTAATGTGAGAGAGAGCGGAGAAATTTTCTTTTCAGTTGGTCAGAATGTGGATGACTTCCGAAAAAGATAGTGTGGAGCTTATTTAGCAGGAAAAGAGAACTGAAATAAAGGAAGAAAGAGGCCCACTGTGGCGTGGCTACATAATGAGGAATATTGAGGTATAAGAAAGGATAACTACATGAATGCCGAAGAGATACTGGAGAACGTTCTCCTGAGAATGAGCACGAGGATGATGAATGGAAACATATGACCTACAAAGGAGGACGGCGTCAAATGTGGCTTGAGATAAACTGATGAACATGCGGATAAAGAAGAGGAGCGTATACTTCCATGAACAAGATGAATAACAACAGTACGACCTTTAAATTGGTCGTGATGAGAATGAAAATCGAAGGATAAAAGCTGTAGAGAAACGCGCCATCAAGTAGGAGGACTCAAGCGGTTACAAAGCGGATACGAATAGGGAAGGATAGCGAAAGGGAAGAGAATACTGCTATAATATATTAAATAAATAGTAGAGTATACTTAGCCAGATAGGCCTGGTGTCCGGCGTTTTCAATGTAGCCTTCGGTGTGGTTAGTGAATCCAGTTCAGGAAACAGGAGTAGGGTGTTAGGAGTATTTGGGGTGTAGAGAGTTACAATAGCGTTGAAGACCGGTGGCTTTCTAGAAAAGGGAGAGGTGAAACTGATACTGGGGAATAACATCTATGGGCTAGAGCTTCGGAATACTATACCTATCCATCCGGTGATTTCTTCCGTGTATCTAGGATTGGTGAAATAAGTTAACCCGTTTAAGAGAGCGAACCCTAACCGAGTTACTAGTGGAGGACCACTGGAATATAGTTACCCTCACCTTCTTTAAAGTAAGATTTACTAGGTGAGAGACAAAACGGTGGGACGGAAAAGGACACTAAGGTAGTCGGCTTCAGCTTGCATTTCGCGGGAGCGAGGTCTGGCGCTTCTATGGATTCGTTGTTGTGCAGGGAGACGACCTTGAGGGGCACTATTGATTCGAGGTAGCCGTGTCGAGAGAGGGAGCGGGATTGGGTAGGACTCGATAATGTGAAGTAGATAGAAGAGATAGAGAGGGCCAGTGTTGACTTTATTCAGAAGGAGAGTTTGCCCGGTGGTGAGGCAACACCGGGCAACCGCAGGAGCGCTAAGCCCCGTCTGTTTACGTAATCATACGGTGTGAATCGCGGCGGAAATGAGAACGGATTCAACGAATCAGAAACAAGAAGAATGTTTTTGGCGTAAACAGGCAGTTGTCATGGTGATACTTTTTCTTGAAGCTATACTAAGGCTTCTGCCTCGATCTTAGGTTCGCATTTCTCTTTCACCTCAATATTGATACATGTAGATAGGCGCTGCTCGGCAGCCGGTGACTACGTATGAGCCTTGTCACATTCACACACTCATTACCCAGTAATGGACATACTCGACTCACCTGGTATGGATGCAGTCGGTCAACGGTGCCAACGGCCTGGACAAAAATTGAAGAAGGGTTCGGTATTGGCAATACTCACGGCTTTCGAGTGTAGGGATGTGTCTTTCTGATTACATTTGTCTTACAATCGACGGTGTTCGCTTTCAAGTCCAACAACAATAATAGGAATAATAATAATCTAATTTAACGTGTTACTTTGTTCCCAATCGGGTTTACGAACATGCAATATCAATGCTTAGAGTCAAGCAAACCCGAATCTAGAGGGGTGTCTCTCTAGAGTCTAAACCCTTTGTCTTCTCCTCACCTTACACCCTTTCAATCCAGCTATGGTGAGTTTTTCGCCAGCTGGTTATCTCATTAGTAACTGCTCCACATCTGCCAGTGTTGCCACTCGGATCTGGTGGACAGGACGTGTCCTTCGATGGCCCTCCCCAGCTCGCCAGGCCACTATCCAAATCTTTTCGATATTCCCCTAGATTTCCTTGGGCACCGGGAGGTTTTGCAGTCACTGCTGCCCTCTGCATTTCCAATGCCTCTAGATACAGGTCGATTGGCGTCGTTTCACCCTCCTTCTAACGTAACAATCTATCGGTTGTGTATTCTCCTAAATATTATCATACTCTACTCTACCCTATCTGAGGTCCGCCTCTACTCATTTAAGGCCCTTTCTCTCACACATCCTGCCAGCCCTTTCCCACTTTCTTCAGGCCTCTCAGCCTCTCTCTCTCTCTCTCTCTCTCTTGCCGGTAAAGCGAAAGCCACCCCGTTCCATCTCTTCTACTACCCCTAGAATACAGGTAGTTCCAAGCCCGAATACTCTAGGTTTTTGTATTGGTGTGGAAGAAAGGAAGGCGGGGTGTGAGGAAGGGATCAAAGTAGCCGGCCGGCAAAGGCTTAGAAGCTGGAAGTGCCAGAGCTGCGAAGGTTCAGTAGCTGTAATCAAGGCCGCTAGTAAAATGTGCAGGAAGGTGACAAGCTGGTAAGGTTGGAAAAGAGTGGTTTTCTTTAGCTGTAATCAGGTGGGGTGGAAATCTATGCGGGGAATAGGGGGTGTTGTGTACATGTTGCGGGATGAGGAGGGAGCATGGCGGGGAAGGGCAATAATGTAGCAAGGTAGTAAAGGCTTAAGGTAGTAAAGCAGTAGCTCAGTAAGGCAGCAAGGTAGGTATTAAGGCGCTAAGGTACTGAGCTGACAAGGTAGCTAGATAATAAGATACTAATGTAATAACCTAAAAAATAAAGTAAGGTTCATAGGAAGCTATTTGAAAGGGGATAGAGTGAGAGAGAGAGGGATAAAAATAATGCAAGGTTACGCGGCTTGGGGGGGGGGAGGAGAAGGATCTTAGGAAGGCAGAGAGGATGGGGCGTTAGTTAGCACCTGGTTAAAGAAGCTAAGGAGATTAACAAGAACGGAGACTTGAGGATTATAGTCCATAGAGGACAGAAAGATACGGCTTGAATGAGACAGATCACTCATCTATCTGTCTCCATCCACCTGAAGGACTCGTGAGCTTTTACCCTGGGCAAGGCAGACCAGGGTCGCAGAGCACATTACACAAAGCCCTCGCTGGTGGCGTTTCAAAGAGAAAGGAGGTTGAGCTTGTCGGTTAAAGCGGATGCTTCTTAGACTTTGTTGATTCCGCAGGAGCGCGGAGGCGTTGTTTATTGCATTCGGACACAAGAGGCTCCGCCCGTGGATGTTGGAATGGCAAGTACGTATCCAAGTCCAGTAGGTATCATAAGTCCAGCACGTATTCCAAGCCCAATATATAGACTCGACTCTCCTAGCAGGAAGCTAGTACAGCAAGAGTCTACAGTAAGGGGCACAGGAGGACTGATTACTTTACAAATAAAATAACGATGACTGTGAAGAGCCAGAGGGTGTGTAGTATGCAGTGTTCGATAGCACCGGAAAACGTAACGGAGACACACCTATTCTCACCTCCAAGGCTTAATGCTCTCAGCTCTAGAAGTCCATTCTCGCAGAGTCTAAACGGTAAGCCCAGTCTGCTCAACCCCGAGATTTTTTATATAAATGTAAACAAAACCAGCCTCATGTTCCCAAAAAGGCGGTGGATAGAAGAAATTTTCACCAACTCAGCTCCCTTCCACCTCCATCCACCCCAATTCCTCCATAGGGCAATAACGAAAAGAACGCCTGTGTCAGTACAATGCCTCCCCCTGTAAGATGGATGCACGTATCAGTGACAAGGGAGTGCTCGTGTAGCGTTCGGTACCGAATTGGTCGAAGACGATGTCGAATTGAGGACTGCCCGTATTCTTTAACCTTGTTTTGCCCATACATTTTCTCACCATTTTCCATGTAATCGTAAAATCTCCGCTCTCTGTTCATTTACTTTTGTGTCGATCTTCCAAATCCAGTGCAAACGTTTCCTCGAAAGCGTATGTGGGTGGATACAGCACTTACCCAACACACTAAACGTCAAAAACAACACAACAAAGACGCCGCAAGGCGTCAAGAGCAACAACGACAAAACCAGCAGAAAATATAAAGTCAAGAAATCAACATTACTAAAACAGGTATGTACTGCGATATATAATAGCAGACCAAAACAGGGAAGAATGGACCCTACACGATGATATAGAAAGAATAATCCTCCCTAATAAAAACGCCGGAACTCCAGGACCCGTTTTTCTCGGAACCGAAACGAGCCCTCCATTTGTTTGCCTTTCCGTTCCTATCAGCGTCCTCTCATACTATATCCGAGGAGGAGCTATCCCAACCAAACACCATCGCATAAAGAGCATCCCTTCACAGACCATTCCAGAACACCACCATGCGAGGTCTTCAACAAGGGAAATTAATTGACGGATGCAGAGAAAAAGAAAAAGCCCATTCCGTATATAGACTTTGCCCACCCACCAACGCCAGAACCGACGGAATCCACCCTATATTTACAGCGCAGAAACAAAATGAAAGAAGGGATGATTCACCTGATAGGTTCCACCTCTAAAGATCCCTTGGGCGGCAGGTGTAAGGTTGTCATGATGGCCAGAAAGTGGAGGTGTAACAATTGAGAGGCGATGATGAACATCTCCTTGAAAGAAACCCAAGAAAGGCACAACTTCCGCGTTGGCCGGCGGTCGTTTCAATGTCGCGGCTTCCTTTCGGGGCAGCCGGCACGCACCCTCCCTACATTGGCTTGCACAAGGTTGTAGGCAGGCACGCTCAATTGGATGCATTGGGCAGGCCCATTAACGTATTCAACTGTATACTTGTAAGTCCTAGACTTCCTTCATTGAGGAAACGGCCCGTGTACTGCATACCGTTGGCTCTGGGTCATGGTCTGATTCATCGGAGCTCCCCCCTGCATTGCCATCATTGGGACGCCGTTGGGCCCAGCCATGGCCATGCCATACGGATTTTGATGATGAGCAATGTCGCCTCCAAGGAAGTTATGCATCTGCACGCCAGCTAACCCCTGGGCTTGAGACACCGGGCAATCTTTGTGAGCAAGCAAAAGTGTCTTGAGGTTGACAATTTCTTCACGAAGTCCGGTTACAGTTGCCGACAGTGCGTCGTTCTCAGTACTGAACAGCTCCACCTTTTGTTGGAGATTTTGCAGCCATTGTTTCTTACGCTGTCGACATTTCAGCGCAGCAACCCTGGTGCGCCATTAGTAAAGCGAATGCGGATGCGAATACTATAGAGCAACCTACCTGTTGCGTTCTAAGAAGTTCTTCCGTTTCTCTTCGTCTGTCATCTTCTTCCCATTCTCTCCATTCTGTTCTGGTTTAGGACTGGTCTCCTCATCCGAGTCTCCGTCCCCTTCCCCATCCCCTTCCATACTCATGGAACGAGCAGAGCCGTTATTTCCCTTGGTCTTCTTCGTATTGGTTTTCTGTGGTGTAGTCGCCTTTCTGCGCGTGCCCGCAGCCTGTTTGGTAGCAGCACCACCCTTTTTGGCATTTCCACGAGTTCGAGTGGAGGACTTCATCTGCTCGCTATGGCCACTATCGGAGAAGTCGACGGTATCGACAGAGGGGATGCTATTGATGGAGCCTTTGGTGTTCCGACGGCTTTGATCGTGCATAGGAGGTTGCACTGGTGCGTGGCCACCCATGCTATTCGTTTGCGGCGGAGGTTGAGAGGTGACTGGGAATGATGAACCATTCCTACTTCCACCGTTTTGCTGGGCAAACGAAAGAAGATCGTTCGCAGCAGTACTAACGTCGGTGTGATTCGAAAAGTAATCCCCTCCTCCTCCTCCTCCTCCCCCTCGTGTCACAGGTGGCTGTTGTGGCAGGGGCAAGGTGTTTGACGGTCTTTCCATTCCAGCAGAAACAGTATCTGGTTGCGAGGTTGGCGCGCTAGTTGTGGGATATTTGTGTGCCTGTTGAGCAGCTCGTAGGGCAGATTGTTGGAATTCAGCCGTGCTAGGGGTGACGCCACCACTCTGCAGGTTGAAGATAGCTTGTGTACTTGGACTGGGCACCGGGAACATAGACCCACCACCACCAGGCGTTAGGCCAGTTCGCAGGGAGGACTCGTTAGGGGTGGGGAACCCGCGAAATGAACCACTAAAATAATCAGTTTCACCTGTTGGACCAGTCAGCATTGCAGGACTCAACGGCCCTGAACGCAGTGATTGCCAACCGGGAGTTATTCCCGGCAACCCTGATGGGGATGTGATATTCGCAACGGGCGGAAGAATGGTTTTTCCTGGTGTTTCTATGGATGGGTTGCCGAAGGAGGCTTCGAAGACGTTCGGTTCGAGACTAAAGGGGTTGTGTACGGTATTAAAATAGTCGGGAGTATCTCCTGTGGTGTTCTGAGGACGCGGAGGAGGCCCCAAGGGCGGTGCATTCGTCGTGGCAGCAGTTGGGGCTGCAGGTTTCGAGTCGGTATTGGAAGTATCGTCGGTACCGGCTGCTGTGCAGTATTAGTATGAATTGCAGTAACAGTAAGGTTGACGAAGGATAGAAGGCGGTCTTCCCCTAGAAGATATTCCATAGGGGGACAGAGCCGGGATAAGGAAGGGGATACTAACATGGCTCTTGTACTGAGGGTATGTTCGTAGCTGAATCTAGGAAGTCTTTCGTCAGCCGCAGGAATTATGGTATGACGAGCCATATATATATATATATATGAGGAATAGCTGCAAGCTAAGCTAGATAGATAGAGAGAGAGAGAGGGAGAGAGAGGGAGAGAGAGAGAGAAAAGTGCGTTGAACCCCTTGAATGCAAGAGTAGGAATAGGTATGCAAAGGATGTCAAGACGTACCTTCTGGTTTACTGACTGTCACAATTGTCCTCTTGTGGTCCTTGGGAGAAGGCATCCTCGTTTGGGAAGGGGGAGATGTATTGTGTGGGCGAGTCGCAGTTGCAGCCATGGTGACGTAGTGATATGAAGGTGTTCCGGACGCTGGTTCAAGGGATCGTCTCTATTCGAAAGACACCACTGCACGTTCCTCGCACTCGTTTCGCGCCCACGGTTGGCCGATGCAACGGGCGCACTTAATTCAGAAAAGACGGGTATACTGTGAAACGATGCACATTAGCGAAAAATATCCACAACGCAATGCGCGACAAGTCTGAAGATTATTTTGTTGGTGCAGCGTTGCGAGAAAGGCGTCGGCGCAAAAGAGTTGGGGGGGGGGGGGGGGGGGGGGGGGGGGGGGGGGGGGGGGGGGGGGGGGGGGGGGGGGGGGGGGGTGGGAAAGGCAAGGCGTGGCAAGAACAACCACTTCAACCCGGGGCGACGTACCAACTCCAACCTAAACACGAACCTTCCTTCTCTCTGCAAAGAAGGAATTCGGCCTTGTTTGAAAGCGGGGTATCAGATCGGGATTCTGATCTGGAATGCAGCCAACGAGCTTTGCCGGTGCCGCCGTGCTGCTCTGCGCGCGTGTGTTTCGAGGACGACAGACTTGTGTCGTAATGACGCAATTTCCCAGCGGCCCCCTGATGACGGTCGCAAGTCCTTCTCTCCCTCTCCAAACCGCGATCTTTGGGCGGCGCGACAACAACAACAAAGAGATGCCTGTTATGTTTTTGCCTGGCTCGATATACTGTCGCACTTGGGGTCTAACTGAGGCTCTTGGCTAGGCCCAGTCTGGCGGATGCGTGGTCGGACTCGGGGTGGGTGATGATGACTTTCGAGGCGTTCGCGATGATGTCGATGGGCGTGCAGTGACGAGGAATTTCTGGGAGAGAGAGACGTCACCGCCAAGAATCACGTGATATAGACGCGATTAATAAAGCCGGCTTCAGGTTCCGGCAGAAAAGAGAATGTCGGTCATTGATTGGTGGAGGATGGCCCAAGCGAGGCACACCAACTTCACCGCCAGGGAAGATCTTCACCAGAAAGGGGCCGACATTATTCAGCCTTTTCGCCACTGGTGCGTGTGTCTGACAGTGTGTCTGACAGCTGCCGAATCCCATCCAAATTGCGATGGGAAAACAGCATGAACGCTTATCCTAGAAACAATGCAGATTCATACTTCCATTTCTAATTCTATGTGTCGGAATTCTCCTTTAACCCTTCGTGCTGGGATTATCAGGTCATAGTTCTCCACTTCTCTATAACAAAGGCGTTCGGATGTATTTAGGGTTCGCGTTATGTATGCACTTGCTAGTACTCCCGTACAGGTTGATGTAGACTTGTCGTTAGCAGACAGAGAAGCCTAAACTACTCGAAGCCACGGACTCAGCTCTGTGGTTGCCGGTTCGGCGCGCTACACTCGTGTAAAAGTGCATGTTAGGTACGGAGACATGTGCTTTTACGGTTGCTAGCGTCGCATATGAAATGTATGTGTGCCATCATTGGTATAATGGGAGTTGGAGAATCTGAAGAAGATGCAGGTTAACCCCTTCTCAACCGCTTGCAGAGGGAAAAATCAAACCAGTCTGCATAAAAGTGAAACATAGACTAAAATGTAAAAAGGTACTTGTAGAAGATAGTGTGATCCGGGAGCGTTGCGGTCCGATATATCGAGCAGAGAATAGGTGGTAGTCTATGCGGAGTCCAAGGTATTGGAGTCAATAGATTGAATGGATTCCGCAGATGGAAGTCTGTTCAGCTATTCATTGTGCGGCTCCGCATGAAAGACTTATGCCTTGAGATAGTATATATACTCTATTAGGTTATGACGAGAGTCGTAGTCTCAGACTGGGGCGGACGAAGAAGTATAGAGAAGACAGAATATTTTTTACTTCTCCATGTCTGTCCACATAGAAGGATCAATGCTTCCAGTGTGAAGCCCTTTCCCATCACTAGACTGTAGGTTGCCCTTCTCTGCGTCCTCTCCGATTGCAGAGCTCGTCCCAGGGCTCCTTCGAGGATATACCTCAAGCCTCTAGTATTTCCATACCCATCGCGACATCATTCTCTTCATCTTCCCACGATCTTAATCACGCAGTTACGACACCCCTTTCAGCTGCCCCTGTAAGTCGTATATCCAAATGGCCCCAAAAGCACCGGCACATGGAAATGCTCCCCCCTCTGCTCTCTCCTCACTACAAACTTAACCTCCACCTCCGGAAAGAACGTCTTAATTCCCTTCTTTCCAAAATACTCCTCAGTATTAAATGTCAAGCTCCACATAAAATCCTCGTCCGAAAAGTCCTTTTCGCATAAGGTATGAAGCTCAAGGTGGGCCGGGTTGGGAGCCGTCCAACTAGTTACGCGGCCGTCTGAGTTTGTGATTGCAGTAAATGGCAGATTGGCTGTTGCGGCACGGCCGCCGACTTGGAGGAGCGTCAGTTTGACGGGGATGTTGGCTCCGGGCCGGCCGATGGTTGTGTCGAGGACGTGGCAGGTTATCGGGGGTCTAGAGGGTGTGGCCATCGTGGACGAAGTTGGTGGATGTTCTTGGGAGGGTTTGGAGGAAGATTTTGAATCCAATTGGGACGAGAGAGACGAAATGCGCTCTGTCGGCGAGGAAGCGGGCATCAGCCAAGTGGAAAAGGTTGTAGGTGGGGTGTCAAAGGAGGTATGTAGGTTCGAGAATGAGAAGTCGTCGACCCTATATATGAAGTTAGAGGACAGGTCTCTAGAGCTAGAAATAAAGTAGCCCTTGACACTCACCAAGCTAGCAATTGCACAGATTTCTCTATCAAACAATCCTAAATATATCCCACCTTTTAGAGAGCATGGGAATCTCCGAAGACCAGTCGTGGAGATCTCACAAAAAAACATCGGCTCCTCCCGCCCCCTCAACACCAGCAAACCGCCGATCACCGCCGTGCCCCTCGGTGACCTCAATGTCAAAACCTTAGACAGTACAAATCTCAAAGTCCAGAACAACCTTCAGGTTCCAAATCATAGGATATCAAGTTGAATTCTAAGCTGCAACTCTTGATTGTAGCATGCAACATCAATGCCTATTCAAATTCTACAGTTACAATTGATGGCGGTTTCATCCCTTCCGCTAGAGCATAGTTCTAGATGTTTGTTTAAACGTTTCTATGTTTCACATATACTTCCAGATTTAGATCCGTCAGTGAGGTGATGATTACTCTTTGAAACATAGGGAATCGATTAAAGTTTTCCGATGGTGAAACATCCTTAGAGGATAGGGTCCAAATACCTAGAAAGAGATACCGGCAGTTGGACAAAACAATGGCAGTCAACCTAGTGAAGAGGAAGAGCCCCTGAAAAGAAGAATATTCATCATCTGACATCCTTCGATTAAGTCATAGGCCTACAGAAAAAGTAGATACAACAATGAAGAAAATGGAGTTTTGTCTCCAATCCACATCCCCTAAACATCAAGCCTAAAAATAAAACACTAATCTTAACAGTACTGCGGGGTATTTATAAGAAGTGAAAACATAAGAGAAGGAGAAAAAATCTCATCGTGGCGACACCTTCCCAAACTCCAACCCATTGCACATAGCACTCTAAATAGTGCTGAAAAGGCCCCCCTAAACGCCGCGCCGAAGAAAAAAGAACCGGCCCAAGAAACCGCAAAAACCAGAATCGGAAGTTGATCGCTCAATTCAAAACTTCATTATCGTCCGAAAAGGGAGACTGTGTCCGCTTGGACGCGCGACTACCCCGTTTCGACGACTCCTCCATGACGGGCGTGAGCGGTGTACGCAGATCACCACTGAAGGTCGAGTTGTGACGCTGCATCACTGGAGAATCATCGACATGTGAAGAGTCAGAGAACGGACTTTGCAGCATTCCAGGCGTATCTTGTATATCAGTGATATCGGAATCGCGGATATTCGAGGAGGTTCGCAGGAGACTCTTTCGTGCGCGGTAATGATCATCGCAGTCGGAGTCTGAATCATACTCAGAGTCTTGGGGTTTCCGTGCACGAACATGAGATAAGCCATCGTCGGTTGACGTTACCGATATCTCTGTTAGAGGCCTAACAGGCGGGACAAGTGTGTCGTCAGGGGAAGACGTCCCGGTGAACGCAGACGATGCGCTCGTTGGCGGCGTCAATTCTGCTGCTGGCTTCTTCCTCTTCGTTATACTAAGCGCTCGGACAGGCCCTTGGCTCACGGCTGCACTGCCCAGTCCGAGAACCTGGACCCGCACAGGTTTATTTCCGTTTGTATGTTTGGGGTCAACCTGGGGGACCGGTGGAGTCTCCGCCCCCGGAGTCTCCGCCGGACTGTTTGAGCCACTCGACTTGACACTAACAACGGCAGCCTTTCCACGCACGATGGTTTGAGCTGGGAGGGGAGAGACAATGGCGTTGTTGCGGTAGATCGTGGTGGCCACGGAACTTCTAGCGAGACTGGGTGCGATGCTGGTACGGGCATAGCTGCTTCGACCGTCCGAGACACCGGAATATGTCGAATCTCTGAAGTCTGGGACAAAGAAGTGTTGTTCGGAAGTTGAGTAAGGGCTGTTGAGGACGGAGGAGTTCGAGGTAGCAATGGGGATAGGAGGAACGGGAGGAACGAGGAGGTCCGGTGATCCAGGCCCTGATCGATTGGTGACTCCTGGGATATATGCGATTTGGATGATGTTGGAAGCGCGCGTCAGCACAGAGGACGCCATGGAGGCCACAGTATGGGTCGACGCTCGCGCACTCCGACGAGACGCAAAGTCATTTTCCACCTTCTCCGATGACACATTGGCCTCCTGCCAATCCCCCTCGTCGACGTTCCTCCGCCTGCCTTTCAGGTAAAACTTCCATACCAAAAAGGTCATTATGGCTACAAAGGCAACGCCGCCCACGACTCCTCCAGCAATCGCTCCAACATTGGGGCCGTTATCTTTGGTATTGTCGGACGCTGTTGGGTCCGCCGTCGTTGCTACGCACTTGGTCGATGCGCAGACGTTACAGCTAGGAGGCACCTGAACGCACATTTGGCCGGTGGGACACGAAGGAGGGCAAGCGGGTATCTGGTCGGTAGGGCACTGCACGCATCGGCGGAACACGGTTCGGAGGACATTCTCGACGTCTACAGCCATGTTAGAATTTGTGAAAAGAAAAAATACGATCATGTCGAAAGGCTTACCTCTACTCGTTATAGAAGCCATGATGAAAGCTGTCTGATTCAGGGATCGATCGACGGCGATGGGCTAAAGAATCAGTGGCCGAGCACTGTGCAACACCGAACGACCCGTCGATGTGTGACAATTTGAACTGGTATCGGGTGGGAGAAGAGAATGTGACGAGTTAGAGAATTCGCCTGTGCGACAGAGCGTGGTCGACTGTTGAGGTTGCTCGAACAAAGGAGTGCGTCAAACGAGATGCCAGTCGAGGCGGGATAACGACCACGAAGGGGAGAAGGGAACGTAATTAGGATAAATATGTAACGAGCGAAAATTCTTCGACTATGACCGATTGCACAAGGAAAGAGGGAAAAGGATGGAGCGGTGGAAGAGTTGGTGGTGATGTTGGTGAGGAAAGGGAGCGAACGGGCGGATGCGGTGGTGAAGCGGAAGGTTGGCGGGTGAGGGCAGGCCTAGAAGAGGCCCCGGGCGTCGTCAGCGGGTTAGCTGTGTTTCGACCCTCAAAGAACGGACCTCGTCAGCCGGGAGATAGGCGTGGTCAAAGCGGGTACAGAGTCTATAGCGATTGAACAAAGAGACAGTACAGAGAAGAACAAGACAAGTCTCGCAGGATGAGCTTGATGGTGATAGAGGGATGAACGAGCGACGAGAGTGCTCTCTAAAGTATGAAGTGCATGTGCAGCGGGTTGAGGGACGCGGACCGAGCTGCGAGGGGGGAAATCAATACAGCGCCGCCCACACCCACCCCCCTTCTCCCCCCCCTTCCCCCACAAGCTGGATTAGTGGTTGTCTTGTCGAGACTGGTTCTATTTTCCGCTGGGAAGACGCTGCGAACTGCAAACATGCCCTGGAGTACCACAACCTACAACACTCCCTCTCATCTCGGAAATTTGTCTCTCCATCAATCTGATGAAAATTTGTACTTTTCCATTCTCCTCTCCTCTTCTTTTCTCTCTCTCTTTTGCAGGGTTGTTGTTGCATGGGCCTCATTTATCGTGGCCGGCTCTCTACAGATACCGTGAATCAAACACCAGGTGCAATGGTCAGCCGATTGTTAATTGGCTTAATTTAGGTTGGCTGGCTAAATGAATCAAAAGTTATCTTAACCTTTCACAGCCTCTTACATCCTTGGCCAATATATCCAATTCACAGCTTACGGCTCTCGGCTCCTCCTTAAACATTCTGGAAAAGAAGCCTTCGCTGCAAGACATCTCTGCAAAAGTAAAACTGGCTTTAGGCATCCAGTCGGACCACTCGCCGCTTGGCTGTCGTCTGTAGACGCTCAGTCATGACCATGGGGCTGGATAAGCCTTCACTGATAGCTGCCCACGACTTCTTCAGCCTCATTTGTCTTTATTTCTTTGCTCCAATGGTTCAGGAACACGACAAGCCTTCAACATTTTGAAACCTGACTCTCTTGATCTATCAGAGCTCAGGACTCAGGACCCCCGATCAATCATCTAAGGTTAGGAGATCCCCGTTGAATATCTCGTCCAATTTCCAGCTTTGGCCACTGAGAAACGCCTATACTTATTTGTACCGCAGAAGCGGGGAAGTTGATGTTGAGCCCTGTTATCGGGGGATCCGTATGTTCGCAGGTCGCCCATCGCCAACTGTAGCAAGGGTATTCTTGCTGCTGGGTTCAGCCTGCAGGACTATCCGATTACAGTGTTTACAGACCGTCCTCAGTTATCTTTCAAGACGGTCAGCTCTGGCGAATGCGAATAACAAGCCATGTTGAACAAACTTATATCAAACGTGGAAGTCACTGCCCGCTTATCTTAAAACCACCTTCTCCGCATTATACCTCGATCTTCGTCTTATCAGTTATAATGAGAGGTTTAGTTCCTAGGATCCGCTCTATGGAGTCGGAGCGTTGGCGAAGAGACGTCGAGCCCGCCAAGTTGCTCACTGTGTGAAAATGAGCTAGAATTTGCAACTTTTCTTCTTATTGCGTCTACGGCAATAACTCTTTCCTTAATTTCTCATTAGTTTCATTCCCGAACCCCGCGTCACTATACCTCTCCCAATAGACCCTCATCTGCGACAAGCCACTGGTAATTTTACGCGACCATAACGTTCCCCCGAGGTTCATTCTCTTAGATAGAGCACGATTTGCATCTATAGTTTATGCCTCAGTTGCCTTGTGTTGCCGCCTAAACTTTCTCTACTAGTGTTAATACTAGTCAATGACTTTACTACGTTCAGTCTTTGTCAAAATCAATCTATTCATGGATTGCAATCCTATTGCGCAGCTTCTTCCATGGGCCTGACAACGAGAACATGAGAGCCATGCCCTCCGCCGCGTAGGTACCCATGTTCCACTTCGCCCTCAAGTCTCTTTTCGCATTGAAAAACATCGATGGTGTGGGTGTGTGAGTGTGTAAGTGTGTGAGTGTGTGAGTGTGTGAGTGTGTGAGTGTGTGAGTGTGTGAGTGTGTGAGTGTGTGAGTGTGTGAGTGTGTGAGTGTGTGTACACGCATTCATACATTGTATTAGGGGCTTCATTCCTGCTGTTCCTAATCCTCATGCCCTACTCCTCCCCATTTGTGAAATTTTTGGATTCCACTTTATTTCATGGCCTCTATACTCAGTGCTTAAGTCCACTTGTACAGTTCATCCAAGTCTTTGATTTAAGACGCCACTAACGGTCCTCTCCCAAAACGGAGCCATGTGATATATATTCTCATCCCCAAAGCTGGCTATGTCTCCGCCCTTGTTTCCTCTATATATCACAAGTCACACATTATACTAAATCCCGACAGTTACGCTTTACTTGCAATCCTGACCAATATGCCTTCCACAGTTCAGTCCCCACCCCCTATGGTTCCGCCCCACCGTTTCATGCCCCGCTCCTTTTTATTCAACCTCCAGCACTCGTCCAACGGCCACACCAAGAACTGACTGGTTTGTTGATGGTTTATATGGAGCTATACGACGCGGCAATGATTGCTGTTTGGTCACGGCCGTAGACGAATCGTACAGAGTTTCACGAATTTGGCACGACGGGCTGCAGATGATAAACGGCTTCGTGGTGGTGAGCACTCTCAAGGTGGGGATCACTCTGAGCAGACTGAGCACTCCCGATCTAGTGAGCACTCTCAACAGAATGAGCACTCTCACCTCAATGAACGCCTTGAGCATACCTCCTCCTTTCAGCCTTGCTCTTCCTCCCCACCTCACTCCCACCCACCGTTTTCCCACCAGCCGCCAATCTTCCTACACAGACCCTAACGACGCAAATAGAAATTCCCGCTTTCCCTCCCACTCTCCTCCATCCCCGTCGTATCTGCCGCACCACAATGAACAGACTCACAGTAGCCGCTGGCCAGCTATCGTAAGACACCGAATTCATACACCTAGACTTCACGCCACCGCCCGACCCGTCGCCATCGCCGATGCCTAAGCGTAGGACTCAAGGAAGTAGGTAGAATGGAAATGGAGCCTATGGAGGAGGGGTTCATGGAGAAGGAAGCTATGTAGAGGACGAGGTTGGGCTTATAGGGGCCACAATAGGGCGGACGCAAAATGATTCTACAGTTAGTATACATTGACGCTAGTGCCTGGGAAGGGGCTTAACACTGTCAACCCTGGCAACACTTCCGACACTGACAATACTGCCATCGCTTGCAACCTTACTAATACTGCCATGCCTACCAACCCTACCAGCCCCGCGGCATAGGGCACAGGAAGGCTATCTACAAGGGAAGAAGAGATCATAAATGTATCATCTCATTCGGCGTCCTGCTAACTGTGGACGTAGTTGGAGTCTGAGAACTGAGATGACGAACGGTGATAAAGAGATGAAAATAATATACCCATTTGTTAATATGGTATTTGGTCCGTCTGTTATCTAGTAAGTGCATTTTTACCATAGCAGGAGTTTATATCTTTTCGTTCTTCTGAATAATCGTTTCATCCTTTAACTCGTCCAAGAATATATAATAAGAGCAAGGCACTTTTTTTCTACTTCTCGTACTCTTACAGGGTTGGTCAATTTACCGCTTTCTTATTTCCAGCGATCTAAAAGATTAGGTTCTACTTTACAGCTTAGAACTTATAGGCCCTCCTACTTTTCAACAAATATTATGTGATACAGTCCTGGATGCTGGCTTTATATTCTCTTCCTAAATCTCAAAACCTAAAACCAAAAAGGGGACATCGCTCTACAGCAGACCTACTAACGTAGGTGACTTTAAAGAATTTATAATAGAAAAGAGAAGCCTAGACGTGGACAAAATCAACTAGAACGAAATAGGTAAGGGTCATTGTCAAGAAAGGAAAAGCGGGAACGTTAAAATCAACCTCACGCCTCGTCGTCGCTTCACAGTGATCCACATGATTCTTCATTCTTTCGTTTCCTTTAGAATATGGAAACTGATAACATAGCTCTAAATAGCTGCCTCGAGTTCCTTTATGTCTTCTCGAGACAATCTTGTCATATCGACTTGTTTAGGATACCTATATTTGTATACCAAAATGCTTTCACATCCGATTCTTAGTACTAGTTAGATTAGGCCTAGTAAGCGTCCTTCCGCACTTGTTGATGTCACGTAAAACTTCGACCAACGCGCCGACTTCTCCGCTATATGAACATGACAATACGGACAAGTCGACGGGGTAGCATGGCTCGGCTCGAGTATCCAGTTCACGATAATAACAAACAGCGCATGACCACAAGCCATTACCTTAACGATATGCTGTCCGCACTCCAAGCAGCACTCGCAACGCTCTAGCCCCTCAGGAGTCTCCACACAGATCTCAGTGGGATTCAGCGTGGCGCGCGATACGAACTCACAATAATAAGGCCGCACTTCCACTCCCCTCCGTGGCACGATCTCTGGATTTATTGAGACAGTCAAAAAACGAGATCCCCACCATTTGCTCCACTCTGGATTTTACTTCAGATATACGGAAGCCCTAGCTCCGTAGCAACACTATGGGCTTCCAGGGGCGGTTAGCGTGTATAGGTAGTCGGATTCTGTTAGTGTGCCAGGCCGGACTTAGAGGAGGACTTGTTGACAGTTGGTGTTTAGGGCAGAGAGGGCTGGGAAGGGTACGGTGGTCGACAGGGTTGCCGGCTAGGGGCGTGAAACGGAGGCGGAGGTGTTTCGTTTCGTACCTGAGATGGGCGTCGCCCTTGAATAGAGCTGGAAGGATGACTGGTGGGGGGAAATGCTTCCTACCGTCGGGCTTGCGACGGTGAGCTTCTTAGAGACCCCACTGTTCTAGGCAGAATTAAGGGGGTTTTTCAAGGCCAGTGCTTTGGGACAGACTTACTCTCCTCTGGTGAGGTGTGCTTGTAAGTTGATTTTTCCTGTTGACGTATGCTTGGGAAATGTTCTGAGGACCGATAACTCAGATATATGGGTGAGTTCCATAACATCTTCTATAGTGGAAGGTAGTATTAATTCCAGTAGTGTTAATTTCACAATGTAAGTCAGGATGTATATTGTATTGCCGTTTTCATGATATTTATTATTATTAATTCTAGTTTTATGTCCGATACGGTTCCAAGAAGGCCCACGCAGACTCCACTCTCTATTTCGGAAAACCCTTTGTAGGGGAAAAACCATGTTTACTCCTTGACTCCCTGCCTAGACAGGCCATTCTCCTTCTCCGTTTTGACACATCTGTTACCACCGCAGTTAACAGAACCTGCTTGTGCATACCAAGTCCCATCTATTCCAAGGCCGTGAGCGGTTCCAATCCATCTTCTGGCTGTTCCAGGATCCTTTTGGCTAGGTTGAACTGGTCCAGGATCCCTTGCTGTATTAGCCAGGCCGTGACTGCTCTTACTCCTTCCGGCCTCGAGAGAAGGATTTGGTAGTCCTCTGTCCCAGCCTTCCCCCACATCTGTTCCCTTTCTGTACGTCTCGGGCGCATTGTGACTACATGTTTCGGCGTCTGGCGTGGCCAACCGCAATCGCACTCCGGTGTACGTTCCGGGACCCCTGCCTACATAAACCAGTCGTTTAGGCCAATTACCTCTGTACGGAGGAGCGTGGCCATGGTACTCTCTGCTTTCGTGAGGTTTTTATGAAACGTTAGTATATGTACTCTCCAAGGTGTTCTCCATGCCAGGGCCTTCTTCCCGATAGCTTGGGCAGACCATTTGTTTTCCCGCTTCCTGTTGGACCATTTTTCAAGTAGGGTTTTAGGGGGTTTCCTTTTCACTTTTCCTTCCTCTGTGGGTTGTTTTCGTTGCGGCCTGCCTATCCGCTTTCTCTCCATTTCCCTTTCATATCCCCTCCACTCCTCTTCGGCCTGGGTGATAAGCATTGCAAGTCGTTCTTGTCTGGTAACAAAGTCTGCAGAGTGGTTTGTACCTCTTCGCTGCTTCCATGCATGGCGTACCCGTTCTTTGATATATCTCCTGACGCTAGTATTCTCTGCTCTCTTCGAACCTTTCGGGGCTATGAGTTCCACATGTATGATGAGCGGGGGTGTTACTGTTCCCTTTTGGATATCTGCTGCCGATGTGCGTTTGTAGGCCCCAGCGACCTTCCGGAGCGTCTGACCCTGGACTTTCTCGAGGCCCTTTAGAAGGGGGGAATGTATGCCTTTATTGTTTACTCCCCATACCTCTACCCTGTATAGCATAGTTGGTCTCACAATTGCTTGGTATAGGAGCTGTGAGCGCTGGAACATCGGGCCCCAGGTCGATCCAACTATCCTGGACATAGCTACAAATTGGTGAGTACCTCTCTGAGCGGCTCTCTTTGCGTGTTCCTTCCAACTCATCTTTTTATCCACCTAAACCCCCAGTACTCTAAGCCCCTCTACTGGCTTACCATCAAAACCTGGAATGCGGATACAGCTTTGGAGGTCAATCGTGTTATTGCGCCGTCGGGAGAAGTGTATTAACTTGTACTTCTCTGGTGAGAAGCGCATCCCGTGTCTCCTTGCCCAATCCAGGCATGTCTCGTGAACTCTCTCCAGTACTCTGCAGTTTCTTTGGTGGTTGCGCTGTACGTTATGAGGTTTGTATCGTCTACAAAGCCAATCTCTTCATGATATTTACAACGCAGATGGCTGTTAATTTAACAAATTGATGAGAATGGATGTTGGATGGTCAGAATTGGTTTCCTGCCGTGGTAAGCTAGATTCGTGACATCATGTTAGGATTCTTCGCGGATATTTACAACGCTGGAGGACTTGATAAATCATAGAGTTTGGGTTGAAATAGAGACCGCCATGTTTTATTATATAGTAACCTGGGCTCATAATTTCTCTATATAGGTGATGGTCTCAAATATGTAGCGTGGATAGGTGGCTTCCTCGCACTCAACTTCCTCATCCTCGCCCTTGCAGCCACAACCTCGCCATACCGCAATTCTCCACCGTCCTACGGATAGATACATTCCAGTGAAAACAGTAAGTTCATCATGTGACAAACATTCTTCAGTACCATAAACCACAGCTTGAGGCACAGCAGTACCCAATATGGACGACGGGGATATGGCTGACATCGATGATGTGGCTCACGAAGGAGTTGGAAAACATACCTTGGACAGATACCCATCCCTAGTGCAACCGCTCCGATCGATGGATGGCTTGCAACTACGGACGTACATCCACGGAACCTTTGCTAGACTTTTGACATCTTCGATACCCTCCTGCTTCGGTGAGGCCGACGATGAAGTAAGGGCGCCTTGTAGGAAATAAACCCTCAATCTATAGACAGACATGATCTCCGGTCGCTTCACCAAGTCTCAACCCGTCTGACTTTTCCAAATACAGTTCTTGTTAGGCTTCGCTTGATCTGGTGGAATTGAATGTATCCTGAATCAGTCTTCGAGATAGAAAAACTGGATCATATCATAGAGGAGGCCAATTAGAGCCCTTTATGACATACACGCGGGTTATGCCTACAAGCCGAGTAAAGAATCCATCACCTTATTAGGGACTATAGGAAGCCTTAGCGTGGCTGGAAGCCACGGAGAATTCCCTTTTGCAGCGCGCATTATACATCCGCGCCGAGTTTGCCAAAGTCAATTATCGTGGCTTGCTGACTACTTCAATATTATTGCCAAACACATGCTGAACAACAAAGGCCAATCTCAGCTCCAATGACGCACGCACCGCTGGGTTTAGCAAGCCTCAAGACTGCTTCTTTATGCGGGCTCACCACGATCCAACAAGCCCTACAGACGTACATGAAATGTTGTCTCGAAGTTTTGCATCAAGAAGAGCTAGCCGGCAATTACCAATGCGTAGATTTGTAGACGCCACCTGCGAACTCTTTTCCGACGACTCCGACTTCGACTCCGAGCTGACGAAGACCTTTCAGACGTCAGATTCCGAACCTTCTACCTTCCTATTACCATCCTCTCTTTAGATCCTCTTGAATCCCATCTCGAGGTCAGGGACCCATATTCTAGCCTGTTTAGACGGATACTCGAATTCTTACTCGGTCTGGGAGCATCCGACCAACGCCGTCAAATTAAAGGTATGTTGAGATGTGTTCCACTTTAAGTGTGTGTGTGGAGAAGCTGGTGAACAGGTTCGAAGAGTCGTTCAACAAGTTTTCGTACTGTCGCCGCGAGATCTGAAGAGGAGGAGGAGGATGGGGAAGGTAGAGAAAGAAGATGAGGAACTATTTAACGGTGGTAAGGGTTCCGCAGCTGCATTAAGTGATACAGTACAAGTTAGGAGGCTCGTAGTTCGTGGAGTTCGAAAGAGCAGAGGACCTTGAGTATAACGTATTGGTAGTAGTAGTAAGTAGTAGTAATTCTATTACGACTATGCATCCTAAAGGCATGGGGCCGTTACTATGCGCTAACCAGTACAACTTACTACAACACACTTCCTCCAATGCAGAAGCTAACTATAAGAACTACTCATCCATTATCTAATTCCGTGCCCAACAAAGGAAATAATAATAACAATAACAATAATTTAATTTAACATGCTACCTCGTTCCCAATCGGGTCTATGAACATGCAATACCAATGCTTAGAGTAAAGTAAACCAGAGTCTAGAGGAGTGTCTCTCTAGGGTGCAAATCCTTTGCCTTTTCCTCATTCTACACCATTCTAATCGAGCTATGGTGGGTTGAAAAGTATTTAAATAAATAGGAAAGAGGATGAAGAGAAAGTTATTAAAGAGATAGGGAAAGAAATATCTAAAGTATCTAGAATAATGAACTAAAGAGATACTTATAAGAAGATAGAAGAACACTATCCCTGAAGTACCTGTCACAGTGTTGCGCAAGAGAAGGTCAATCGTTATATAGAATACCCAGGTAGTTAACTTTATGAGAAGAAAAGGAGTAAAGAAGAAGGAGGAGGAAAGGGTGGGCAGCAAGTCCTAGGTAGGTGTCCTCCGCGCACTAGTGACTAAGCGACCCGACAGAGTTGCCGACCACTCACGTGTTCATCATTCACTACGAAGTGGCTCAACCTACCCAAGACAACCCACCCAACCTATGTAAGCATGTGAGCCGTCACAGTACCCAAATTTATTGAAAATAAACCGATCTGACATCGAATCCTACATATTGGAATACTCTCAAATCCACGTCCTAAGTCATCCTGCAAACGATGGTGAATTACGACGTGTGGACAATATTCCAAATACCCAGAACGCATACCAAACGCATACGAATGTAGAAGAAGAAAACAGCAGAGAACCCGCCTGCACAGGCACCAGCGAAGGGCGATCAAAGAAACCCTGAGAATGAATGTCAACATGGCAGCAAAAATAGAGGAGTTAAAAGAATCGGGCAAGGAGGGGGCTTCAGCTAGCCTCCTAAGACTCTACTCTGATGCCAATCCTGGCTAACATAGTGGAGAGGGTAGGGCAATTAGAAAATATGGCATATACAGCTTTATGTAGGAATGTTAAGGTAAGCTCGATCCAAAACCAAAACAACATTCTTCTTGACATTCAGAAGAAAGCTGCTACCATAGAAACGCGCCTTGAAAGGGGATTGGTGGGTGTCAACGGTCCTATGACCAAGAGCCCACCCACTTATAGTAGCATGGTTAAACAAGGCCGCCTACCAGCAAAAGTGGAGGTGTGTATAGATAAGATGGAAGGAACAGAGAAAGAAACATCTGAAGAATATCTTAAGAAAATCTGAAAAGCGATC
>ML994262.1:0-24959 GCA_010093945.1 Delitschia confertaspora ATCC 74209 | reverse complement strand
TTTTCGAAAAGTTCGAATGCCCAGCAGCTTCCAATCATTTCTTATCGTCATTATACCCATTTCCATCTACCGGTTTTTCACTGCTTGTTTTATTGCACGCATCGGCGCTCTCGGCAAACGGGACTTTGGGGCATTTGCCTGATCGCTCTGCGATAACGGCGGCTTTTTCTACTCTTCCTTCCTACTCTGGGACGACACCAAGGATATCCATATAGACTTTCGGTTTCAAGAGCCATCACCGGCTCGCTGCACTCACTCCTTATGATCTGTTTTGCTTTTTCTGTTTCCACACTTTATGGGCCGTAGAGCTCCACGGCCTCACCGAAAATTGTTACCTTACCCTGACCTGACCGCTCTTGAGGAGCTCTTGGGAGGATATGTATTGTAATTTATCAGGCGGGCACGTTTGTTGCTCTTCTTTCTACAACACCATTGTATTCGACTTCGTATATTCCTGTATGCTGGCACCACATGGCGATATCCCCTTGGCAGCGTAGTTCTCCGGGGCTTACATTTTGTTTCAAATTCCGATCTTCCTTTCTTCTCTTCTAGCGGGCTTGGGTGGGATGGAATGTGGGAGGGTGGGCTCATTCCTGGGAACTGGTTTTCATTCGCTATTCGGTAGAGTGATTCTGGGTTTCTGGTGAATTGGCCGGCCTTCGGAGTGAAGGCTTGTCTATCGTGCCTGTCTTTGACGGATAGAATAGGCAATCGTCCCTCCCGCTTCTTTTTGGGACTTGTCCCCCTGCAGGCTGCATGCTTATTACCGTTCTACTGGGTGGACGCGGGTTGAAAAAGTCCTTTTGGTAGGCACGGCGCGGGCGGCGGCTTTTCTACATGAGCATTCTAATTCAATTAGAAATGAAAGAGATACCGCAGCTCGGGATGAGCTATGCGGGTTTTCATGTCTGCAAATAATCTTTTGATTCCACTTCCGTGATCGACTTACCAATATGGTTCATGTATTCTATTCTTCGCCACAACGCAGCTCCAGGTTCGGGTAAATTTGCGGCCGTTCTCCTGCCAAGTAGAAGGATGGCGTACAATTCTCCGATTGGGGAAATCTGAAGTTGTTTCGCGGTGAAGGAGGGGATAGTTACTGGGCCGAATCATTTTGTTTACACATCAGCTAACTAACCCAACAGCTTTCATTTTCAGACACACTACCCCAGCACACACTCCAAACTTCATTACCACGTCCGCTACCTATTGACCCACTCATCTGAACCAATGGCTACAATGACAGCTTCCTACCCTTTCTGCAACCTCATCTCGCTCTGTCCCTTCTCCTTGCTACCTGAAACACGGACAAGTCAAACTTGAGCTTTTTTTTTTGTTTTCGCCTCAATCAGCTAACCAACAACACTACCCATTTATCCCAACATACATTGAAGATGAGTTTCCACTACCTATGACCTACCCTTTCTTCTACATGAATTCATTTTCACGTCTGCAACCTCCTGTCTACAGTGCCTTACCATTTCACACCCTCCACAGCCTCCCTGGTATCGAAAAGAGCCAAAGTTCAACTACGGCGCTCATCGTGCAGATTACAGTGACGTGTCGAAAGGTCTTTCCGGAGACGGCTAGCATAGTACAGACGAAGAGAAGCCAAGGTCTATCTTCGGTTTCTCTTTCCTTGAGATTTTAAAAATGGATTGACATTTAAAGCCTCCAAATTACGTCCCCTACTATCTCAGACTACCAGTCTGTCTAATTACACTGCCGCGATACCTTCCTCCACCATCCGCCACCTACCTCCATACTCACACATGGGACTAATTTCCACCCTCTTATCTCCCTCCGTACAAGACACATGTGTAGCACCACCTCATCCTACACCCGGAGGGGTCAACACCGTTGGTGCGCAGAAGTTTAAAGCGAGGCCAAAGCCAAAGCCAAAGCCGGTACCCACCGACATATCAACCATTTCCCGGCCCCGGAGCCTGCATGCAAACGAATTTGGAAGATGACCTGAGTTTGATCTCCAGTCTTACTTTCCAGCTGACTTACAACTTGCCTGAAATTGTGTTTGGGTCCAGTTTCACGACTATCTCTTCCGATTCCAACATTAACAATACGTTAGACTTATGACACCTCCCCCGCCCCCCCGTCCTGCTTTGTCCATTGCAACAAGGCCATGAAACTTCATTTCCACATAAATCCCTCTCGCGTACATACTACCACGCGGAACCCCATTCCCCGTCATTTCTGTCTCACACTTCAACAGCCCGTGGTACTCCCACAGTGCTAGGGAAAGAAAGCGAGGAATGGGAACCCAAGTGGGCGCAATGTCTTCCTATAGGAGATCATCATCTATATATTGCATGATTGTGAAGACCTATCATATATCAGCTAGCTTACCTACTTACAGTACCACGAATAGTTACCAATAGAGCTCGTCCCCACCGCAGGTCTTTTTCTGTATACTCTGTATAGTAGTATCATGGCCCACGCCCTCTTAATACATTGGCTCTTGAGAGCTGTAACAAACTTAAAAAAAAAAAAAAAAGTCCAACTCGGCACACGTACACGCGACGATTAACATTGCGTATCGGACACTCTGGTCGGAAAACAAATGAGAATCAAGATCGGACGGGATCTGAGTTTATTTCCTTTCCCCCATTTCGTTGTAACTCTAAGTATACAATAATCCACCAAGATCGGTTCTGTTTCCATCATACCTCTAGCCTCCCGGCCCTCTAAAACTGTCCAGACCATCAACCCCTTATGCCAATTACCTTGACGTGTCCATTCTTCTTCTCCGACACCGCAAGTCAGCAGCATCATAAAAAGTCAGGGACGTGAGTATAACTAACAATTCCTCAGAAGAAATAGTAAATATAATTTACCAGCTCATGCAACCTCCTACACTTCTGCCAATGGTGAATTCGAGCACGAGTTTCATTTCCAAAACACCTTCTTGCATACAGTTCGACAATATTGCACACTCCCCCAATCCATCGGTACCGCAGTACTACCCGAATCTCTTCTCGCCCTGTTGTGTTTGTGGTTTGTAATATTCTGCGGACGGCTGGCTGCATAGCGGACTCCCTTTTTTCCATTAATTCGAGGTTGTCGAGCATGAATTTCATTTCACAGCTCACCTTCCTGCATACAATTCCATTGTATCCCACTCCTATCCATCCACTCGGGTACAATGGCATTGCGAAAGTGGGTCAGTGCTTCGAATCTTCGGAGCCAGTAAGTCACTGTGACGTGTTCATGAGCTTGTAAGGTCACAATTTTACTGTTTTTGATCTTCTCTTCTCTGGTTTCTTGGTGAGTTTTGGTCTTGAAGCTCATTTTCACATCACCCTTTTCCTATCCTATGTTCCACACTATCCCACTCTCTTCCAGTTTGTCGGATACTGTGGTACTCAAAACGGGAAAAACGGGAGGTCCCACTAATGCAGCTTACCATGATGTATCAGACGATTCCCTGTATGCCGCCTACTGGTCTCTGATTTTTCCCCTTTCTCCGGGGCCATCGGTGAAAACTGGAGAAGACAGGAAAATGAGGCAACGGGGAATGGATTCCCGAGAGCAGGATGTCCCGGCATAGCGTCTTGTCATAGGACCTGAGTTCGGGGAGTAGTGGGTGCGGAGACGCGGTACTATCATCTCCCCCTTCTGCCGTCCTTCAGCCTGCAACTTTGTCTGGTGAGTTCCCAAAAACAGTAAGACGGCCATGCAATGAGACGAAGAGACGGGGAGGACCCTGAAGGGTGGGATTTCGAAGCATGTAAACGGGACCTCAGTTGGAGTGACAACGGCTCCGAAGTGGTGGTCCTACCCTCTTCCCCGTATGCGGTGATCCTGTTTGCTTTTCTCCCGGTGGATATGCAAAAGATTACCAGACGGCAAGAAAATGAGGCCACAGGGACGGGATCTCAACGGGCGGCGTGTCAGGAGCACAGCATCTAGGGGCGGGACCTGAGTCAAGGTAACGATGGCTCCGGAGAGATGGTACTTTCCTCTTCCCCGGATGCAGCTATCTTGTATCTGACTTCTCCCGGTGGACCTGCGGACAACAGCAAAGTCTGCCCAAAAAAAAGAAGAGACGATAGAGACGGGATGTCGAAGGACGGAAACTGGAGACAAGATAACGACAAAAGTCCCAAATTAATAATGGTGCCGTCCTCTCCTTCCTTCTGCAATGATCCAGTCTCTTTTTCTTCCGCCTTTTCTCCCACTAGATCAGCAGCGAATTGCAAGTCCGTACGGAGTATGGCTGCAAAAACCAAGGTCAGCATAGCCAGGGACAGGACTCGAAAGAAGGACCTGGTCACGGTACAACGGTCCCGAAGGTATGGTGGTGTGGCCCCAACAGCGTACCGAGATCGTTGCCCGCTTCCCGTCCGTCTGCCGTCCCGACACCGACACCCGGCTCCAGCTGCCTGTCACATTTCGTCACCTACTCCAAAGAGTAGAGCAAATGTAGATCCGCAATCAATCGCAAACCTGCCTGCTTCTTGCAAGTGAGCGTACAGAGTGGTGTGAGGTCGCAGGTATGCGCTCACGGAGGACGGCTTGGCATCAAGTTGGATGTAAGCGAAGGATTAGGGAGTGCCGCATATTCCGTATATGCACATGTGCAATAAATTCACCGTAGGATTCAGTGGGTAAAGTTGGCAAATTTCCGATATTCTGTGTGTGGCTGCGGATAGAACGGGAGCGGGGTGCACGCAATGGAGGAATGAGGCTCGTCGCTCTGTTGCTTTTTTTCCCGTAATTTGTGTGGCTTTTCGTTTGAATCCTTGAGATCCCTTGTGGCGAATTAATTTTGCTTTTTGAAGCTGCATCTTCCCGTCTTTGGTCCCTGTGCACCGGTGAAGGATGGTTAAGGTTTCAACTTACCCATATGACAGTATGACTTGCATGAAAGACAGGACTATGAGCGGTATGGTAGGAAGTACGCTCCGTGGAGATGGTGAACCGTTGCTTAGCTGAAGGAGCTCTGATCGGTGAGCAGAGCTGGAACTGATTGAGAGATCTGTTAAGCGGTGCACTCGTGGTTGTCTTCCTTCAGCCTCCATGGGATTCGGTGTATGCGATGCGTATGTGTATGTATCCGTGCATGATGCAAGTGAGAACATGCCCTTATACGAGAACACCATTTCCAGCTAAGCTCTGCTTTGCATAGTATCGGGACCGTTTCTACGGAGCTGTTTAAAGTCGTTCGAAGATGGGAACATACGACAACAGAGTTCCCGCAGAGTCGAGCTAATGCCTATTAAAGACACCCTAGCATTACTGGAGAGGCGCTGTAATGAACAGTCGGTCCGGTCCATTAACGCAGCTGGGAAAGTGATTCAGCGTCGAACCTAGAGTATATCCTCGAATCCTTCACTTGATGGCACAAGGCAGATGGCAGCAGCAGGGGTCCGTAGTCGTATCTGCAGCTGCCCTTGTTAGATAAAGCTGCATACCCACATGCAGCCGGTTTCCGAAATTCGATTTGTCCATCCATTTGGGACCTCATAGGATGTTAGAAATCCATGACTGTGTGCTATCCACATCACCATCACAGAAGATTATCGCTTAGACTCCAAAATTTCGAGTCATGGATCCTAAAATGCTGTATCATACTGTATTTGCAGGCGGGTAAGACGATTTCAGACGACGGAGGGAGGAAATCGGCCTTCCCAAGTCCAAGAGATACTGCCGTATGCCGTTGGGTTACATTGTCCATAAATCGCCTACATCTATCAGTAACTTTCGGGTTAGGTGCCATCGTATTCGCTCCTAGGCAATTGGAGAATAACCACACGTTTTCATTTAACCGCTGCACCCGCTCAAAGAGATAGTAGTCACATGTGCTTATTCCCCTTGGCCATGGCGCTCTACTTCCTTTGAGCCTTCAGCTTTGGTAAAGGGAACGACGAAAGGGACGAATGTCCGGAAAGTGGACTCCGAACGACGCCTTGTGTAAACGTACGTTCTGCTAGAGCCTAACCGAAACTGTACACTAATAATGCACGTAGTTGGTATTAGGTCTGGGCAGGCAGACGTGACGCAGCTTGAGTCGAGTCCTGAACCGATGAGCACAGAACGCTAGGTACTGCACACTGGATGTCTCGCAAGAGAGACAGGTTTTGTGGTTGTTGCCCTAGCAGACGCCCAAGTAACGGTATATCCAGTATCACAGCTAAACGAGAAATCATAGGCTCTGTACCCCGTACGTCTGTAGCCAAGAATAACCTGAATACAATGGGAAACGATCGCTAATGCCGCTTAAAAGAGGGACTGGGAAAGATATGCCATCAAAGGGAGGCTGGCTGAGGAGGTTCAGCGGCTAACTATCCTGCTTGCTGGCACTTACCTGCACTGACTACATGCACGCACCCGAACCAATCGGTGAGGTAACCCTGAAGTAACGTCATATCCGTTTGAATGGTACCCTCCTTACGGAACCGCGATACATACAACAGTTCGTGAAAGCTGTTGCCCGGTAGGTAAACTGGCGTTGAAATCCATGCGGCATTTTTCAATAATCTCGATTCATGCACCCCACACCGGGATGTATGAATGAGGTTTGATTGATCAACCAGTCAGGCCCGCACGGCACGTCCTTCTCATTTCATCCCAGGGTAATTTTGATGGTTCCTTCAATTATGTTGACTCTTTTGGTTCTGCCAGTTTGTTTCGGAATATCGGCCAACTTACATCGACATAGCACCGCAAGCTGAAGCTAGTCCAGAGGGGCAATTAGAGCTCATGATCCATTCAATGTTGTATTGACCTCACTGTACGGTAATCGTGACGATAGCTAATGGCTATATCAAGCTCTTTAGGAATGATATAGGTCCCTCGAAGTGATTTCCTCTTCCTGAGGAGGGGATTGAGCCGGCTCTTGCAACTGCCAGCGAAATGTATAGGCATAGTAGTGAATGTCTTGAGGCGAACTGGGTCAGCCGACAGATATCCGTTCCAATAAGGACCCTTGTGGGTAGATACTGAGGACGCCTCTCCAGCACATGCAGACGCGTCCAATGGTTGTCTCCTGCTTTCATCAGTTGCGAAGCTGTTCTAAGGATATAAATTGGTAGTGATCATATTGACCAGCAGGCAAGATGAGCCATAGGGTAGTTGAATGGCAGTCATAACAAGAGTATGCGAGGATGATGAGGTAAAGTGGTCTGGCTACAAGAGCGGAGTGTTGAGCCGCATCAAACCCCGCATAAATGTTGTTCCGGATCCGTGAGAACCTCCGACAACCGGCGAATCAGATTGCTCAAACTGACAGCCCACCTCAGTCACTGCTAGCTCTTGCCTGACATCTTCGCCTCCAACAACCCCCGTCTCTCAACTTTTGGGCACCCACACCAGAACTTCCGCCTCGCAGCCTACTTTTCGCCGGAAATGGTGAAAGACACAGCTTAAACTTACTCCTCTATCTTCCACCTGTTTCGGCAACATCGTTCCTCGAAAGTTTCACATCCTCCCAAAATTTCCTTGCCCTCCGCGGCAGACATCTCTCCACATAAAGGGTTCCACCCTGATATCTTCCTTTTCGGTATACCATGGAGGGCGCATTTACGCACATGGGCAACCACTTGGTGTCCGACTCAGCCGCAACAATCAACGCGGGTGCCGGCGATGACGAAAGCATCCTTGACGGCGATTTGACACGGAGCGCTCTTACTGGTACCCGAAGACGTAGAGTTGACGATGATGAAGAGACTGACATATATGATGACGATGATATGGAGAGTATGGCCAGCATGCCTGTCGACGGCAGAAATGGCAGGGGCGGCATGAAGGCTGAGGAAGACATAGAACTCCCCCCTCATGCTTGCGCGTAAGTCATATCCCTGGGTATTGAGAGGCTGTCAGGTAGCTAATCAAAGTAAAAAGTTACTGCGGAATCCATAACACAGGAAGTGTCGTCAAATGCCTTGCTTGTAGCAAATGGTTCTGTAGTGCTCGTGGCAATACGTCCTCTTCTCATATCATTAATCATCTCGTCCGGGCTCGCCACAAGGAGGTCCAGCTTCATCCGAACTCTTCGCTGGGGGACACTGTTCTGGAGTGCTATAATTGTGGTACCAAGAATGTATTCCTCCTCGGTTTCATCCCCGCCAAGTCGGATACCGTTGTGGTCCTTCTGTGCCGTCAGCCATGCGCCGCCATGCCCTCACAGAAAGACATGAATTGGGACACTTCTCGCTGGCAACCCCTGATTGAAGACCGCTCGTTCCTACCGTGGCTCGTGCCTGCACCATCCGACCAGGAGCAACTTCGTGCTCGCCATCTCAGCCCACAAATGATCGCCAAGCTGGAAGAGTTATGGAAGGATAATGCGAACGCTACAATCGAAGACTTGGAGAAAGGCGCCGGCCAAGAGGAAGTACTCGCAAAAGTCCTTCTACGTTACGACGATGCTTTCCAGTACCAGAACGTATTCGGTCCTCTAGTCAAAGTAGAGGCGGACTATGATCGCAAGCTCAAGGAATCGCAGTCTCAGGATAACTTGGAGGTTACTTGGGATATGGGCCTCAACAATAAGCACGTCGCCAGCTTCACCTTACCAAAGCTCGAACTAGGGGATGTAAAGCTCGCTGTTGGTGATGAAATGCGCCTGAGATACACCGGAACACTCCGTCCGCACTGGGAAGGCGTCGGTTACGTCATCAAGATTCCGAACAATCAGGGCGATGAAGTCCAGATTGAACTGCGGACCAAAGGGGACCACAAGTCAGTACCTACCGAGTGTACTTCTCATTTCAGCGCCGATTATGTGTGGAAGGCAACGTCATTCGACCGGATGCAGCACGCTATGAAGACTTTCGCCATTGACGAAATGAGTCTTTCCGGCTATATCTACCACCGTCTTTTGGGCCACGAAGTGGCTGTATCCCTAATGAAAGTCCAGATGCCGAGGAAATTCAGCGTTCCTGGGCTCCCTGAATTAAACGCCAGCCAAATTAACGCGGTCAAGAGCGTCCTGCAAAAGCCGTTGAGTTTGATTCAGGGTCCTCCTGGAACTGGAAAGACCGTTACCTCCGCTACTATCATCTACCACTTGGCAAAGCTTAGTCAAGGTCAGGTTTTGGTGTGCGCTCCATCTAACGTTGCTGTTGATCAATTGTGCGAACGCATACATCTTACCGGCCTGAAAACTGTTCGAGTCACCGCCAAGTCAAGAGAAGATGTGGATTCCCCTGTTGGCTTCCTCTCCTTGCATGAACAAGTGCGCATGAATGACACCAACGTTGAGCTCAACAAGCTCAATCAGCTCAAGAGCGAACTTGGCGAACTTTCGAGCCAAGACGAGAAGAAATTCAAGCAACTCACGCGCGCGGCAGAACGTGAGATCCTTAGCAACGCAGATGTTATTTGTTGCACATGTGTTGGTGCCGGAGATCCTCGTCTCTCAAAGTTCAAGTTCAGGACAGTCCTCATCGACGAATCGACTCAGTCAGCCGAGCCCGAATGTATGATTCCGCTGGTCTTGGGCTGCAAGCAGGTTGTCCTTGTTGGAGACCATCAGCAGCTCGGCCCTGTCATCATGAACAAGAAGGCAGCGACCGCTGGCCTCAACCAGTCGCTCTTCGAGCGTCTTGTCTTTTTGGGACTCTCTCCTATCCGCCTTCAAGTGCAGTATCGTATGCACCCATGTTTGTCAGAGTTCCCCTCAAACATGTTCTACGAAGGCTCTCTTCAAAATGGTGTTACCATGCAAGAGCGCATCCGTCGTGATGTCGACTTTCCTTGGCCCGTAGCGGACAACCCCATGATGTTCTGGTCCAACCTGGGCAATGAGGAGATTTCTGCTTCCGGTACCTCCTACCTTAATCGCACTGAGGCTTCCAATGTGGAGAAGATTGTCACCCGATTCTTCAAGGCCGGCGTTTCACCCCAGTCTATCGGTGTTATCACGCCGTATGAGGGACAGCGTAGCTATGTCGTCAGTTCCATGCAAACAACTGGCAGTTTTAAGAAGGAGACTTACAAAGAGGTGGAAGTGGCTTCTGTTGATGCCTTCCAAGGTCGTGAAAAGGATTTCATCATCCTCTCTTGTGTGCGATCAAACGACCATCAAGGCATTGGGTTCTTGAGCGACCCTCGCCGTCTCAACGTGGCTCTTACTCGAGCTAAGTATGGCCTGGTCATCCTCGGAAACCCGAAGGTCCTTTCTAAGCATCCCCTATGGCACCATCTTCTTCTCCATTTCAAGGAGCGTAATTGCTTGGTTGAGGGACCTTTGTCCAATCTCCAAATATCTCTCCTCCAGTTCAGCCGACCCAAACAATCCTACCGTGGACCTCAACGTTACCAAATGGCCTTTCAACACGCCAACAGCGTCACTGGTCGCCATCCAGCTAATGGCAAGGCTCGCCAGGAGTTCACGGACAACGGCTCCATTGTTGGCTACATCCCCGACGATGTGTCTTCAGTGCATTCTTCCGCCCTCGGTGGCGTGGGTATTCCTTCGAACTATCCAACCTCGAACTATCCACCCATGTTCTCAAACTTCCAGGAGAGTTGGCCTTTGCCTGGTCGTGGCGGTCCTATGCCAACGGGCAAAGGGAACGGCGTTGCCGGCAGCGTTGCAGGCGAATCCGTAGCAGCGAGCGAGCTGACTGACACGAAGAGTAGCATCGCCGATGGACCCGGTGGTATTAGTCTGACTGGGTTAAGCCTCAACGAGTTCCATAAACCTACTTCTCTGAGCCAGTCCGATCGCCTGAACCGATTTGTGGAGTCGACTCGCCGTAACGATACCGGACCGAAGGGGTATGGTGGACCGCGTGGCTTACGGGCTGGTGGCTTTGATGATGACGATGCACGGAGCGTCTCTACGGCATTCGCCAGCCAGATCGGCGGCATGGGCAATTTTGATTGATTGGGTGGTGTAGTGTTATTTGACTAGTTCTAACTATGTTCCAGTCATAGCCAAGAGTTAGCCTTGGACGAAACCACACTATCGACCAGATCGCGAAAGTTAGCAGCCAAAGATCACCAAGGACCAGGAAAACATCAGGCGTCTAAACGTACTAGATACCGCCAGGTTATGTACATCAGGGATTGTTTCCATATCACAACGTACGACCACTTACTCAACATCCGCCACTCTCAGCCACGGCATGTTCTTCTTGATTCCCCAATCACACCACCCACAGTCTGGGTTGCTTCGGACCAAAGATCTGTATGGCGAGGGGGAGCGAGTTGACAGGTCTCGCTCCTGTTTAAGGCGAGGTCCCCTTGCGGGCTATCTATTGACCTTACCGGACCCGTCTGCCCCTTGATGTTCTAACTCTATGGGCTATCTTTCTGCCCTACCAATGGAGCTACTTCTTGTAAGCAGACTTTAGGTGAGCGTAGTATTGGTGATATGGTGCATGCCAGGGAGCTGGTAGGGGTCCAAAAAGCCTTTTCTTTCGAGTGTTTTACATGGGGATTTTGTTTTCTTTCCTTTTTAGGTGTAGCGTTTGGGAGGTATGTGACAGGGAAACAGAAAACATGAAAAATATGCTTAGATAGCCTGTAATGGGAGTTTATGGATCTTACTTTGAGACTCTTACTTTTGTGAGTTTGCTTCAATGGTCTCTCATATGATCTAGAATATTGGGTTCTTCCGACTCCACACGCCCTTTCGGGTCTCGTACGTCAATCTGAGCTTTCTTCGAAAATTCCTAAGCCACAGGATTAGAAGCTTTTCCTTTCGAATACGAAATACTAAGGCCGTCTTGTTCCTATCTTACTAAGAGTAATACCTTCTGGAACGCTAACTGCAGCTCTAAATTATCAAAGCCGTCTAACGTAATCAAAAAAGGGCGTGAAGAGAGAGACAAGGCACACATTCCCTGCTGTCTAGACAAATAGAATCTTAAGGGTAAGACTGGACAAATACTTCGCCTTCTAGCGACTTTTTAGGGTAAAAAAAAGACGGTTATGTGGTCTCGGTATTGAAGGTAGAGTGGGTCTGGTTTGGCTGTCTTTTTATTGTGGAGATCTCGCTACTGAAGTAGAAGAAATAAGGATGAGCCTTACTTAGCTAAGTGTAGGTAAGATTGGTGATGTTAATAATTTTGGGATTTGGGAGGTTGTATAAGGGATCAATTACTGTAGAAGTAGTTATGTAGGCAGTAGATCTACTTGGGAGACAATGTTCGGGAGAGATTAGTTTTACCTAAGCATATGGCTATTAGGTCTCGTTTTTTGACTCTAAGTGTTAGTCTTTCTTTTGTCTCATATCTATGCACCCAGAACACAAAAAGAGCGAACTGGGTGTTGAGTTGTAGCCTCAGTTCGCCGGCCACTGGGCAAAATGCGAAATTGACACTGGACATTATGATTAAATGTCTCCTCTATAATCCAACTTGTCCGACTAGAGCTTACCAGAGTCTTGCGAAACGCACGTCTTATGCGTAAGAGGTGCACTGGAGGACAGGAGTCATGTTACCCCGTTCAATTGCTCCTCAGGCTCTTGCGGGCGAATCTCTATGCAATACGGTCGCAAGCGGCTTTTACCTTAAGGAATGTCGTGTATCACGACGGAAGCGCTCATCGATATCATTTGCCGACCTTGGCGGACGTGCATTTTACATCCAGGAGTGCCAGTTGTATGCTATTGGAGCCGACACTGCAGGGATATGTTTGCATTCACTCTTTCAAAGTGATCCATCTAAGCATCATGGATTCAGAATCACCGCTGATAACGTGCTCGGAGAGTCGCGCTGTCTTCCCATTATGAATAAATAATGCCCCCCCCCTTTCCACGGGCCGTCTCCGCTCCTCTTTTTACACCACTAACCGATTGATTTTGCTCCATTCATTGGATCATCCTTGCTATCGTCCTCATTGTCAATGTTCCATCTATCAGATATACGAATAATCGGTTACTGGTACTCCGTCTTTGCCCCATCTCTACCCATCTTTACGCTCACCTTTACGCCCATCTACGTAAACAACATTTAAAGACATAGCACAGTTCACAACCACTGTTACCTATGCCCGAAGCTGACTTGACAACCCCCATGGGCATTTCTGGTCCACAGACAGCGCAAATAGAGCCTCCAAGATAATATCGAGATGGAGGATGCCGGCATCGATTTAGCCAACCTCGTCGAGTGTCCGAAGAATGCAGGCAAGTGTTAGAAGAAATAGAGGTCGAGGAAACGAACACGAGAGTCATTTCGTCTGCAGTTTGGACATACGTTCAAACCTGCGAATTGGTTACCATCAGGGACAAAAAGTTTCTCTGGACAGCCGTGACCGCCCCGAAATTCGAAGCTAAAGCAAAGATAGGGTTCGTTGTGAAAGCAACAGTTAGGGGAGAAAACGAAGAAGCGATACGGAATGACCTTAACGTAAAGTCACGAAAGGGCACGATTTCAACGACAAAAACAAAGAAGCAACCCGGTGGGTAGGCCTTCATCGCCGCCCCTACCTCGCCTCCTACCGCGTTTCCTATGCCGTTTCTAAGGGTTCAACAGATGATCGATACCAAATCGTAATGGACCAACAAAGCCCCAATCTGGCACCTTACATTTGGGCCCTAGTACAGCATATATCGTAACCGTAAGGTCGCCGAGCTTAGCCAAGAGAGGGACGGGAACAGATTTATGTTGGCAATGATGTATGTGGTAATGCGCGCCATATCTACCTATGGTCCGTCTTCGCCTGAGGGGGCCGTAAGGCAAGCATGACACGTGTTAACCGGTGCTGAAAATCGTAGGCCTATTCGTCGGAGTGGTCAAAATGGAGTCTGAAAGAACAAGTCTCTCCGGTATTCACGGGGTAGATTATAAGTCAGGGACGGTGACGATTGAGAATATGATCATTCTTACGGCTACCCTCCGTCAGTTTCATACCGAAGCCGCCTTAACACTAAGACCAGTCCGCATGTCGGACGACAAGACAGAACTCGAGCTCGACTTCTACTGGCTTCCTCGGCCTCAGAGGGGCCCACAAATTAGGATAGACCTGCAAGGGGAGCCTCAGTCCTCTCATGATTGGTTGGACTCTGACCCAGGTTCTTTTTCGAGCGGCGCCGAATGGGAAGACAACAATTTCGAAGACGAAGATTCGAATATAATCGAGATACCTATGTCAACGTTGTCGATCTCATTAAAAGTGTTGACTTTTCCGCCGGGAAGTGGTTAAATCGCCAACCTGAATCTGGATTTTCTTCTTCTAGAGAGCTAGAAGAAGACGTGGACGGTGCGTACGGTGAATAGTAACAAATTATCTATCACCACCACAGCCTCTACACCATCTCTCTAACTGGTATAATAGCCTAAAATTATACCATTGTCACCGTCATGCTCCCCTATCCTTGCCATATTTGTCCATGTGATTGTGACTCTGATTGTCGTGCTTACTCTCTCCTTCCTCTCCTCCGCTCTTCTATCATGCATAATTGATTCATTAAGGGACCTGCAAAAATTTTAGCTTTTTTGAACAGCTCTTTATGGTACCTTTAGCCGCCGGACGCGGTTATGGTCCCTTCACACCTTGCTTACTAATCAGTACATATTTCTTTTTCTTAAGTATGAAGATATTATAGAGATAAGTTTCATAGATTCTCTTGGTCTCTCTATTTCTATCCTTAAGGATATTTTAAAGTAAACTTCGCATAAACAAATGCTATACAGGGTTAGCTCTAAAACATTTGAAAGTTTTATGGTGGAGAATATCGGGTCCAGGGCGAGTATAGGATGGCAAATGACCACTACTGAGTCTGGTACCTCGCCATGAGTGTCCGCACATACAGAGGAACAGAATAGCCGCAGTATTCTGCTCTTCAATCAATACAACAACTCTCCTGCTCTGCGTTACCTTTCCCTGTGACACTTGTACCGGTCATACAGTATGCAAGTGATTGTTGCTCAATATTTTATTTACATTCCTGTTTTCTATTCTTTATTTCTACGATATAATCTATGGTAGGCCGAGAGTTACTCCTTACGATTAAGGGGAGGTATTAAGGAAAACAAAGAAGAGAAGGAATTGGGACTGGGATCGTGCTAGATATTGTGAACCCCTCGGCAGGATTTAACTTGAGTGTCCGACGCTTGAATTTCAGTGTCTAGATTTCAGTTTATTAAACACCAATTACAAACTCCTAAACGGCTGTGGATGAATAGCGGTGATTTAAGGCTTGTATCAGCAGTAGAAGCGGTGAAGTAATTAACGAGCTGAATCTAAAGTCAAAGGGACGAAGGGGAAGACAGCGAGGTATATTTATTTCTAGATAGTGGAAAGGTAAATGTGACGATATGGTACGTTATAATTCTTCTAGAAGAAAAGACAAAGGTAATAGAGAGTATTGCTTTGGAACAACGTCCCTTAAATTAGATGTATAATTTTGCTAAGAGAACATTAGCCTTTAGATACAATGTGCAGCTAAACACCAAACTTCTAAATCATCCTTTAGCACAGCGTGTTATTGTGCATAAAGCTCCAACCCAAGGTCTTACTGTTCTAGAACCCTTCGGTACCTATACGGACTATTCGACTAAGGGTGGTAGCATAATAAAATTTCATTTATAGGGGACTTAGTATTCAAGCTCGTCATAGAAGTAGGACTTGGATAGAGCGATTTCAATAGAGACCTTGGTCTAATTCTAATACTAATTCCAAGGCTGATTCCTAAAATACGCAAACCTCTCTAAAATGCAACAACACGAAGACCGAATAGCCGTCCATGCAGTATAGTCATAAAAGATACCAAACCCAGCCAGGTATTTAAAGGTCGTTTAAATGTTGCAGATTAAGCAGCCAGTTCCCAAAACTTAAACCCGAACGGTATATGCCAGCTCGCCCGATAATCCTCTAAAAAGAAAAAAGACCATGCAGAATTTAAAGAAAGAATCCGCAAACCAGATTTGGATGGCTCAGCGGCAGAGTTAATCGTCGATATCACTCTCATCAACCTCTAACTTCTTCTTCCTCTCCTCATCCATCTCTTTATAACTCGCCCAACTCAACAATCCAAATGCACCAATGATCAGTACCCCACCAACCACCGCTGCGGGCGTAAGTGGGGAGTTCAGCGGCGGAGGAAGAAGCTGGTCCACAATCGCAACGATAAAAATCGTAAGCAATGCTGCGACTGAAGAGAGAACAGGAGAGGTAAGAGAAATAAGAATAAGAAAGGAGCCGGAAAATGTGGCGTTGGAAAGGACAGAGATAGCCATCATCCATGCCTGCTCCCCATGCGGCAACCCAAACTCCTCCCACCCCATATAATTCAAGATGGGTATCGGTATCCAAAGAAACAACAACGTAAATCCTCCGATAAGGCTGCCGAAGAGCATCGCAAAAATCATGCCCCGCGTCGGACTACACTCATCCGGCGGACATGCTAGCCACTTATAGAGCACCTCATAGAACCCATACAAAACACTCCCAATCCCAATAATGACATTCCCAAGCGTGCGATCACTCGCTTCGTGGTCCGGCGGTGCTTTGTCGCCGCCGGCACCACCACCGGATTTATTGCCGTGTTTCGCGGGAGCGGCGTCGCCGTACGCTACGACAAAGACACCTACAATAGCTACAGCCACCGCAACAATTTTCGGCACGCTCACGCGCTCGTGCAGAAAAGGGATACTAAACGCGTAAGCGAAGAAAGCGCTGCAGTTGTATATAGCCGTGAGATCGGACGCTGTGGTGAGGTTCACCGCAATGTACCAGCTCCCCCCAGCGACAGTGAGGGCACAGGTCACGATTGCGGTCATTTTGAGCATGTATCGGACAGGCGAGATTTGCGATTGCCGGGTTGTCGGGTGGAGGGTTTGGTGCTGGACCATGAGGGCGGTTTGGCGCAGGACTTGGACGTGGCGGCGCCAGAAGGCGGGCCAAGGGGTGGAGAGGTTTTGGAGGCGCAGGATTAGGAGGAGGGTGGGGTAGAGGAGGATCCAGGAGCCGTGAGTCATGTAACTATGGGATGTGTTAGATTTGGCGGTTTATATTTATGAGGAGAGGGAGGGGAGGACGTACAGCATGCAATACGGCTTCTCCCACTTCAACTCATGCTGGATATACACCGCTGTCTCCGTCTGCACCGTAAAGCTCACCAAGCTCAACGCCAGAAATATCGCTGCGTATGTATACCTCTTCCTCGTCTCATACTTCGCCTGCGTTTCCGGATCCCGCTCGTGAAAAGTCGACCTCCTGCTTATAGGTGTTCTCGACCCGCCATAC
Source organism: Delitschia confertaspora ATCC 74209 (assembly GCA_010093945.1). Lineage (NCBI taxonomy): Eukaryota > Fungi > Ascomycota > Dothideomycetes > Pleosporales > Delitschiaceae > Delitschia > Delitschia confertaspora. The sequence continues at coordinate 7,799 of ML994262.1, read as the reverse complement.
TCCTCCGCATCCGTCTTCGCCAGCAACGGCGACCGCCCACTGTCGGCATGCCGGTGATCTGGCCGCAGGTCCGAGGGCATGTTGATGTCTTGTTCATCCCAATCTTCGAACTCGAGGTCGGCGTCGGATTTAGGGTCCTCCTGATGCCTGCTCCTTTCCAGACTCCGACGTTTGAGGCTGAGTTCTGTTTCTGGGATATGTGCGAATGGTGAGGGCTGTCGTGATGAAGACCCAGAGAGGACAACCAGTGAACTGAATCTTGCGGAAGAGGAGTCGTCGTGGTCTTGAGGCCGTTCGTTGGGAGGGCGGAGTATGGTAGATGGGCGAGGGGCTGACCTGGTCTTGAGGGGGATTGCTTCGACAGGCATGCAAGCAGCTTAAGAGCGGGGGGTACTGCAGACTGAAGCTCTGTAAGAAGATAGTTTGACTGTTCCGGTAAAGACAGGAGTTTAGTGTGGCTCAATTTGTTGGCTGCTGATGCATTTGCGAACCCGCTGGTGAGAGCACGTCAAGGCCAAGACGCCAGCACCCCCGGGTGAGGAGCCGAAACCGTGCCAGGTCCCACCTAGTGAAGTGTAGCGCGGGGAAGAAGAGAGGCGCCAAATGTCTACATTTTGACACGGGAGCTGAGTTTTGGGTTTGTTCAGGGTGGTGATGGAAGATACATGAGGCTTGGAGATAGTATGAAGCTGGTCATCTAGTGTTTCAGATTTTCTTTGTGAAGGCTGGGGGGTGACCGCAGCCTGTTCACAATTCCGTCTGATGACCGCTCCCCATGTTTGTCTGGTTATACAATCCGTTTATCCCAACCACACACTCTTTATACATTAATATTATCGTCTATATACATTGCCTGCCTGCAAAGCAAGACCGCGTTTAACAACCCCCACTAAAGATTCAAAAATAAAGTCCAGCTCCCAATATCAAATCACAATGTGGGTATCATCTCATCAAAACATAAATCCTCACCCCCTCACATAACAACACAACATTGCTTAAATAGCTTTGAAAGCCCCTTCTTAACAAGTTCCTCCACCTCAGCATCTTGGTTCTGCTGTTGGTGCTGCCCTCCATGATGCTGATTCCCATGATGCTGCTGACCCCCCGGATACCCTGGCTGTCCATGAGGCTGCTGGTACTGCGGCGCGTGCGGCTGCGGCGGATTCTGCGCCGATCCGCCCTGCAAATTCACATAGATACGGCCTTCGTTTTCCTCAGTCGTGTATTGAAGCCCGAGTTCTTGGCAGACTTGCTCGACGCGCGGTTTTATCTTCTGGACGTGATTGCGGGAGTGGTTTCCTCTACCAACAATCCTGAGCTCCCGTCAGCATCATATCCTCACCATAGTTCATTTTAAAATATGGGAATGAGTATGAGGTAATCCACTCACACATGCAAATGCCCCTGCCCCTGCCTCTGCGCCGCCCTAATCCTCATCTCCAACACATCCTCCGCCTCCTCCACATACAGTCCATGCAGATCAATCGTATCCCCGGCAACTCTGCCCTCCGCATTATTCTCCCTGAAAATGAACTCCGCCGCTTGTTTGTTATACTGGTCCATTTTCTTAGCGTGGGCTTTGCCTTCTTCCGAGAGTTCATGCGCGCGGGCCCCGTCGCCGGACTCGTAGGCTTGGTGGGCGCGGTCGAAGCATGAGGAACGTTTTGCGGCTTCTTGGCGCGCGAGGTCGCGGAGGCGGTCGTATTCGGCTTCGGCGTCGCTGGAGGAGTGGTTGAGGGCTGTGCGGGTGGTTAGTTTGATGGTGGAGTGGTGGGGAATGAGGTAGGAGGCTAGGGGGTTTGAAACTTACCACGACCGCCCAATTGTGTCATAGGTATAGCCATGGGTAATGATATAGTGTGGAGAAGGGGGGGGGATGAGGTATGAAAGAGGGATGAGAGTGAATGTTTACAGTTGTGCCAACGAAGTCAACCCCGGATCTGAGATCTGCAGCGCTAAAAGATCTGAAGGGGAAATCTGCGAGATAGTGCACGAACCAGTATATATAACCAGCTAAATATAAACGTAGTATAGTTCTAGTGTCTATCACTGAAAGAATTTACATCTAACTATAGGTAGTATGATATTTCCAGTTCCCAGTCTGTCTCCAAATATGAACAATCACGGAAGAGTCTTCAGTGCCCCAAACTTGGTCTCTAAGGGTATTGGTTGGTTTCGTACTCTAGCCTTACACCTAAACACACCCGAATAGATGCTCAAGCCCTCCGATGACTATATACAGATGTCTTCGAATCTTCTTGGGGATCTCCTAACTCCCTTAAGTTTTCATTGGGCGGTTCAGTAATGTAGTTTAGTCTTTCATGCAATGGTAGGCGTAGAGGCCCTTCACATCCTTCGCATACCAGTAGCTCCCCACAGGCTCGTTACAATCTCTGTAACAATAATCCTCCTCCCAATGCCCCTCACCTTCTCTGCAATGAAAGCTCTCCTCTATCTTGTGGGTCGTGTTAATGATCCACGGCGCCCAGGTAAGAGCCATAAACCGCCGTGGGTTCCTTGATCTCCAATCAGGAAGGTCCTTAATCCAAGGCTTGGAGATGTAGGTAATAGAGCTCTTCCGGATTCGTCTTGCGGGTTTTCTCCCATTTCTCTAATACTTCTCCTCGTTGGATTTCTCATTATACCAGCACATTGATACCATAGTCGCGATGTTGTCGTGATATTTGATAACCGTGATATTTCATAACAGTGTCCACAGCGTCTAGATCATGCACCAGGTCGATTCTTTTGCGGCTTTTCTTTTCCAATGGCGTATACAAGCCCTTTATAACTTTTTGCGCAAGTCACAGTTTTGAGTTGACTTTTATGAGAGGTTGTAGTCGAGTGTTGTGCCCACAAGCATTTCACGCGTATACGTCCGTTTATGCCGCCCGCCCTCATGTACTAGTGATGCCATGTTAGTGGTTGCAATGTGGACTGGAGTTTCAAAGAGCCATGGTTGTAGTTGTGAGAGTCACGGTGCAGACTTTCAAAGAGTGGAATGAGAGTGACAAAGCATGTACGGTACGCGAGATCATATCATCGGGCGCGTTTCTCGACAGCCCCTCCAAGGCTAGCATGTCCTCCCCCCCCACTTCGTCATGATATACAAAAGTACCACTCCTCTCACACCTTCATATGATGATCCATATGGACAAGAGTCTTTTATTTATAAGAAGACCAAACTCTCCCAGACCAAACCAATTCTTTTCTCATTGTCCCACGTTTCTCTTTCACCGATGGCTAAGTAGGAGTACTACCAACGTCCGCATTCTTTCGTATTCCGTCACCTGCCCTCTATTTGTGTTCTTCGGCCCCCAGAACAAGATGTTTCTTTGGTGATTGCTTTCACGTGTACTCGTGTTTCGAAACAAGCCCCATGCAGATTGATTTGTTCGTCTCACAGTGTGCGGGCCAAAATGACGCCACTGATGCATTTTGGGGCTATATAGTCCTATATTTGTTTTATGGAACTGAAAATCGAGTTAGCTATTCGCTATATCATTTCTAAAAGTGCCCTATTTTTATATTGTATTTTGCTCTTGGGACCATTGTCGTTATGTTTTTCTTTCTCGAACTCGTCATACTCTTGTCCTACTAGGAAGATAAGGAAGCATGAAATCCGGGGTAGGTACCGCTCTGCAGGGAAGTCAGACCTGAAAATCATGCTCGTATCCCCCAGTTTCCAACTTCCCTAGCTTCTTGAAATAGAATCTGACTCGTGATCGCACATTATCTAGCCTTGGCAAGGCGATCATGGTTTGCAGCGGTCGTAGAAGAGATATAAGTTGGAACTATTCGCAAAATTGAGTTGAGTAAAACTCAAGGTCATCAGCATTCTCCTAAACAGTCATTATGAAGCTCTCTTGTCTCCTAGTGTCTTCTTTCGTGTACATGGCCGCTTGTTCGGTACATAAACTATCTAGAGAGAAAGGGGATTTTTGTGAAGCACCTGAGGTAAGTCAAAGACTTCGTTCCCACACCTTGTCGTAGAAATTATATATCTCCTTCGAGCACCTATTGTCCAACTTATTCTTCAATAGGGCGTTGGAACATGTCAAAAGACCAGTAACTGCGACGGCATAGCCTATCCCAACAACTACTGCCCGAATGGTCAGTCTAGTCCTCCTTCCTATTTTTAAATTAAACCTAATCTTCAAAGACCCTGTCGACGTCCAATGCTGCGTCCCCCAAAAATGTTCCGCCCCCTACTCCAATTCCCTCTGCCGGCATACGAATCAAGGCTGTTCCGGAGGCTTCTTTGTCAAAAACCACTGCCCCGGAGATTCCAGCATCCAGTGCTGTGTTAACTCTGCCGGTGGCGGTGATGATGGGCCGTCTTGTACCAACCCCGCTGAAAACACTTGCGCGTTTTACTCCGACTGCTTGGAGAAGAAGATGAAGTGTGGTGACGAAGGATATCCCATTGGCTATGGCATGAAATACTGCAAAAAGTTCACAAAAGCGCGCCCACAACTGTCCGCTAAAGGCAAAGCATGGATCACCAAGACGATGCTCTGCCTACAACGCAATCTCATTCCTTTCGCGACAGGTCAGCAAGGCGGGACATGCGCCCGGCTCAAAGACTTCGCTTTCGGAACGCATCCGGGTTGTTATGTTTCTTCAGGCGTTTGTACGTTGCCACCGTCGGATTGGGAGGTAATTATCAGTACAGTTAGTATCAAGGAGTTATTTGGGAGTTTGGAGGCGCTAAAGGCGACGTTGGAGACTGGTGTGAACTGTGTGGATTTTTATCAGTGGTTGATTAAGAAGGGAATTATTAAGATTGTGGACAAGGTTGAGGATGCGGCGAAGAATATTTGGAAGAAGGTGAGTGATTGGTTTTGAGGGTATGGATGAGGAACAGGTGTGCTCGGATTTGAGAACCGTTCTAAGTTACTACTATATCGGTTCGCTGTTTGTTCCAAGTACTTTACAGGAGTTATGATTGTATGGGTCTTTTGGCAATACGCACATACTTGAATTCACTGAGAGGAATTGTACATCATATATAAACACTATATCAGACTCGACTATTCGTCCAATCAACAAGGCCCTAGGAGCACGCGCCCGCCCATTATGGCTAGCTTCGGGCTTGGCATGAATGACGCTGCGAGGATTCCGAGCTTCCTCCTTATCACACGCCACCCTCAATCACTTGTATCATGTCCGCTTTTTCCCTTGTACCTGTTCAATCTATCTGAGTATACTGCTGTGACCGCGCGTCGTGCATACCGAGGCTACCGCCTGAAAGTCTTGTTTGCTGCTTTTCAAATTAACTGTACGTCATGGGCTCCCTTTGGGTCTTGTACGATCGTTAATTCCGCTGCTGTATGCTCTATATATCTTTTTGATATCTCGAACTCTTTTATGCCTTTTCTTGTTTTCTCTTTTTATGGTTTAAAGCTCTCTGTTTCTATACCTACTGACCCCGCGGGAGCACTTTCCTTACGGAGATGATGCCAGGTCGCTCCGTCTTACTGCATCTATGAGTTCTTATACCATCCATGCACTTCTTCCTCCCAGCGGGATTTTTGTTTACCTCGACAACTCTTCGTATAAATTCTCCAAGCTCCTAATACAAGCACTCTTAATCCTTCAATCTTCATTTTCAGTTTTATATACAACCATCATTATGGAGCATAGAAGATCTATATCCACTAACGGGTCTTCCCCAGAGGCTATGTCCCGGTTACAAAGGGATCTGTCCTCCAGTCCACACCAACAGGGATTTATTGAAGGAATTTATTCAACCAATATGATACGCCGAACCCTTGGAAGGATACCACACGTAGGCATCATTGGCGCCGGAGTTGCTGGCTTACGATGTGCGGATATATTGCTACAGCATGGGGTAAAGGTTACGATTCTCGAGGGGAGGAATCGAGTTGGTGGAAGGGTAATAAAATTTCCCTTTAACATACTGACCCCAGTGACTAACGTATGCATCTAGTTATGTCAAAGTAACGAGCTGGGGCACCTGGTTGATCTGTAGGTCCGGGGACTCCCGTTTCTTTGTATCTTCTGTTGTGAGCTTTGAACTAACGTGACTTTTCTCAAGCGGTCCAAATTGGATACACGGAACGGATGACAACCCCATTTTGGATCTCGCCAAAGAAACCAGAACAATCACGAATACTTGGGATGGTCGACAATCAATATTCGACCAATTGGGAAAACTGATACCAGAGAAGGATGCCCTGGAGTACGGTGAGCTGGTCTGGACAGTGATTGAACAGGCTATGAAATATAGCAACGAGAATACTGCGTCGATACCGGCGACGATGAGTCTGTGGGACTTCTTCCAGGAGAAAGTGAAAGAGTTCTATCCTTCGGAAATGGGCGAAGATGGTGAGACTAACAAGAAGGGAGAAACTCTTCTCAAAATCGCGGAGATGTGGGGTGCTTTCGTCGGTAGTCCGATACAGCGCCAAAGTCTGAAATTCTTCTGGCTTGAAGAATGCATTGATGGGGAGAATCTGTTTGTTGCGGAAACTTATCACAAGATTTTAGCTCGGATAGCAGAACCGGCTCTACAGAAAGCTGAAATCAAGTTCGGTCACAAAGTGACTAAAATTATCTCGTCTAGGGAGAACGAACAGTCACGAGTAACGGTCAATATGGAGGAGCAGGAACCGCTTGAGTTTGACGAGGTTGTCACAACTACGCCCCTCGGGTGGCTGAAGATACACAAGGATGCGTTCGAACCTCAATTGCCAGCCAGATTATGCCAAGCTATCGATGCTATTGGTTACGGGCATCTAGACAAAGTAAAATTTACGTTTCTAAGGCGAAAGCATAAACTAACATGGTTAGGTTTACATCACTTTCCCTTCCGCTTTCTGGAACGAGTCACCCCAAGGCATATCAACTCCAACTCCCACCCCGACCGAGCAGACAATCCCTAATGTCCCCGCCACAACCGCTCCCCTCCATCAATCCACCTCCGACGTTCCCACCATATCACCCCACCACTACCCCGGCTTCACACATTGGACCTCCCCGACGTACGCTCCCGACACTAACCCGAATCACTGGCAGCAAGAGTGCGTCAACCTAGCCGCGCTTCCGCCCGGCACCGCTCACCCAACCCTTCTCTTCTACACTTTCGGCCCCACCTCCCTCCATCTCGCCTCCCGCCTCCGCACCGCCCCCCCATCAACCCACCAAGCCCTCCTCTTCTCCTTCTTCGCACCCTACTTCTCTTTGCTCCCCAATTACTCCCCCACCCACCCCTCCTGTGAACCCCTCAAAGCACTCGCCACGGCTTGGACGAATGACGAGCTCGCTGGTTATGGAAGTTATTGTAACTTTCAGGTTGGGTTAGAGCGGGGAGATGAAGATGTCGAGGTTATGAGGAGGGGGTGCCCTGAGAGAGGGGTTTGGTTTGCGGGCGAGCATACGGCGCCTTTTGTGGCGTTGGGGACCGTTACGGGGGCTTGGTGGGCGGGGGAGGGGGTGGGAAGGAAGGTCTTGGCGGGGTATGGGCTTGGGAAAAGGGAGGGGTAGGTGAATGGCGACGTGGTGAAAAGGGGAAGGGTCGGAAGAGAATGCAGATGAGCTTTAGGGGAGGATGAAAGAGTAAGAGGATGCGGATATGATGTTATGATAATGGATTAGGCAGAATACAAATGTGTCTTCGTGGCTTCAACTTCGGTGTATAAACCTAAGTTTTACATTTAAGAACTGTAGATATTTCATTCTAAGATTTTGGAATCTAGAGGGACATTCCTCTAGAGTCGGGTTTACTTTGCTCTAAGCATTTGATATTACGTGTTCATAGACCCGATTGGGAACCA
>ML994261.1:0-24966 GCA_010093945.1 Delitschia confertaspora ATCC 74209 | reverse complement strand
GAGGACAATGTAGTCACCACACTCGAAATAGTGAGGGAAGATGGAAGAGGATAGCTGGCTAATTTAAGGAACAGTATGTACGAGAAGGGTAACTATATACCGGAAGTTGAAATACCAATATAAACATGAATCTCTAACCCTGAGCGAGCGTTCTAGTAAGAAGCCAATCCTCTTCTCGCAGTACCATGCCTGACACACCCAGTATACAAAGGTCGGATAAAAATAGTATATACAAACCCTATACGTCTTCCTGAACTCTTCAAGTGTCTTACCATTACCCTCTAATGTGCAAATCCCCCCGCCATCCCTCAACCTTACTAACCACCCCCAACAGCCACGGTAAAGACCCTCGGGCTCCCATCAAATACCGTCCCCGCCACATCCTGCCCCCCATCTGGCACTACGTCATCATACGGAAACCCATACCCGCGGCCATCCTTAGAAACTTGATGCAAAATCCTCGAATAATGGTTCGTAATTCCATCTCGGTAATAGCTCCCGGGATGACTCCCATTCGGCGCCTCACTCGAATCCAACAACGTACTCCGATTAAACGCGGCCGCCAGCCTGGGGATGGCTGCGTTGCGCGCGGCATTCGAACCAGTTGTGAAGGGCCCGCTGTTGCACGTCCAAATGTCTGCGGAGGTGGGCGCAGCGAAAGAACCCGCTTGGCTTAATTGTAATTCATTATTTCTGATTCTGCCCGTGATGTCACCGGCCGCCGCTTGCGTGTTAATTGTGAGGTCCTCGTTTTGATATTTGGCCCACACGCGTTGGATGTAAGAGTTCCAGTAACTTGAAAATGCCTGCTGGTTCCCCACGCGGAGGTTGTTGGGGCTGAGGGCCCGCAGTGCCTGCCCATTGTGCGAATACACGAGTTGGTCCCAGGGTTGACCATCGGCTGCTGCTTGTTGGCGGAGGAGGTTGACAACGGTGTTGAAGCCGTTCTCTGGCATACCAGGGACCGTTTGGGTGTGGCCAGCTGTGTTGGTTAAAGACATGGCAATGGGGATGCTGACGAAGTCGACATAGCTGATGTTTGCGAAGAGCTGCTGGTCGTTGTAGGTGAACTCACAAAAGGACCAGAAGACGTTGTAGTTCGGATCGCTGGGGTTGGTAACAGAAGGTTCTACTATAGCTGGGCCAGGATTGACGAGGAAGGTGAGAGGTGCGCCGATAGAGAACCAGATGCGGCCGCCCGCTATCTTAGGGATGGTTACATTGACGGTGTTTCCGGGCGGGCCGAGACGGATGGCGACGTCGGCAGTGAGAGCGGCTCCAGTTTTGCTTGGGGAAGGGGGTGAATACACACTTCGGCCGTCCGATTGGATGAATATAGGTTTGAAGTTGTCGTTCATGGACAGCCCTGTGATGTAGGCATAGACTTGATTGGAATTGGACTTGTTTTGAAGCGCAACTGTAAGACTGCCCGCTGCTGCAGTTAACACCTGCTGCTCTTGACCTCTATTTTCCATTGCTGGTGGAGGGGGTTGGGTAATAATAGCTGGGGTAGGGGTATTTCCAGATGTATTTCCGTTTTGCTGCCCTTTGGTCAGCTTGCGTCTGGAAATCAATTTCCGTATAAAGTTCTTCATGATGGATAAGGTGGGCTTTAGGGCGAGGTGGTAAATAGAAAAGAAGATTGCGTTGATGTTGACGTTTGAAAAAGTGTATCCAATATAGGACAAGGTAGGCTAAAAAATGACGAAAGTCACCGAAAGAAATCCTGCTTATAAGTGGACAGTGCTCTCAAATGTAAAAGATAAATTGCTTGCATGATAGAATTAATTAATTGAGGATAAGGAAAGAGAGTTATATAGACCTTCTAGTAGGGCAGAATACCAATATAAAATTGACCTTCCAAGGTTAGCTGCAGTCTTCTGATGTAACGTACAGGACGAACCACGAAGGCCAAAACTCCAAACCGCCAAGAGTGATGGTGGCTTGAGGTCATCCCGAATCCCCGCCAATAGGAGTTTTGCCTGGGAGCCACACTCAGCCGATGCACCCCGGATTCTCCAGTGTGTCGCAAGCCACGCGTTCGGTTCGCGTGCCAGTCTTAATTTATTTCCTTGAAGCTATTACGAACTTCTGGGAAAGGGAGTACTTTGATATAGGTCCTATCGTTTGCCTATTTCCGTGTCTGAAGCTGTATATGAAAAATTTGGCGTGCTGAAAAAAGGTTGTGAAAAGAAAGGGAAAACTCGAGAAGAAAGGGACAGACTGTGCTCCCCTCTATGGCAGTCCTCAAAGGAGAGCTGTCTCAATCGAATGCAAAGACGTTGAAATACGGAACAGGTACCTCATTGACCGATCGAGAAAGTCACGTGTACTTGGCCTTCGAACATGTGAGTTCGTCTTCTAGCATCCCTCTTTTGGATCACACGGCTTACCCCTTCTTCAAGACTTCCATTAATCCGTAAGGTATCAATACAGCCAGCCTCTCCACTGTAACCTTCTGGCTTTGGGGCAATCGCCGCAATTACTCGAGTCATCTTCTCACGCGTCGGCCATGCGTCTTGTCCTCGAAGTAGAGGAATATCATCCGATCAAAGTCTTCAGGTTCTGTATTTTCTCCGAAGGCTTCTGGGGATGCCATGGGACTGGTATTTACCCAAGTGACAAATAATAAGACGAGGGGTTACCAAAGAGATGCAGGTTTCACTATTTGCGGTCGGAGGCGTATCCGTGGAGCTGAACCGAGGGGAAGCACGAACAGATCGGTAAAACTCGGTAGCATTGGAATTTGCGTTAGCAGCTTTCGAAATGCCAGAAAGAGCATGAGAGGCCTGTCCTCAACCGTGACTGGTCACTTGGATGCCATGATGGTAGAAGTTTGAGGCTCTGGTACTTCTTGCAAAGTCCAGATCGAGGTTGTGTAACATGCGAATGTGGTAATCAGGGACTAGATGGTACTAAGGAATTTGGCCACTGTAAGGGGAGAGCCCAAGTTCCAAAGGCTGAATAGGATGACATACTCATCTGATCTCTTATTCGGAGGCTGAGCCATCAGCTTGGATCAGTCATGAGTTTATCCAGCGTTTAGAGATGAGATCGCAATGGTTTGGCTTTCCTTGACTGAGCTTACATTTCGTGTCAAGTTCTGTTGAGCGGGAGATCATGCCGTAAGATCATCTCTTCATCCCAACAAGTTGTTTTACTTTCCTTCCGCCACCTTTCTTCAATATGGTGCCTTCAAACTTCTGTTTGCTGAAAGAATTTGGCACAGATCTACGGTGGATGTTTTGCGGCAGCTCTGACACTGCTGTTAAGCCGTGTCGTGCTTGCACTGCCGATTCTTCCAGAGGAGGGCATCTCCACGCTAGGGTCATATTCAACCCTGCTATCTCCCAACCTGAAATTCTCCCTCATATTGCCCTACAGAAGCACAAAGATTTAGTTTTCTCCTTAGGTTCTACCATATGAGACCAAGGCTCCATAAGATTTTGCAGATTTCTTCAAGAAATTCGAAAATGTCATGCCCGTCGTGCAGGGTTCTAGAGTTGAAAGATGTGGGAGACACATACATACAGATTTTCCGGGTTTTGAACGGCCTATTGTCCTTCAAATCCGTATCCCCGCCTCGAAAAAGGGGATATGGTTTTTTACCATCGGGGATTGCTGCAAATATGAAAACTGGCTATATGGAAGCGAACTCTAGCGACAAGACGTACAGCTCCGACGTCATAAGCAAGTAAGGGCATGCAGTACGATATAGAAGTAAAATGACAGGAAATCACTATATGGAAGGTTCAGCGAGTTGAGTCTGAGCGAATAATGTTGTGGGTTGATGCGGAACGCGAGGTGATGGATGCCACAAAGGGAGTCATGAACACCCTAGTCCCAATAAGGACTAATCTTCTACACGTACAACTGAAGATATTCTTCAACAACACAATGCCTCAATGCATGTCATTCCACCCAGATCTTGTATCTTTTAAAGGCGGAATTTTCTTAAGGTCTTATTATATGGAGGTAAGTAAGTTTCATCTTCCACATCGTGACTAGTAAAATGTTAGAAATTTCACTATTCAGCTAGAAGGGACTACTTTGAGTGTAGTTTGGTACCAGTTAGTAACGCCTGGATTCGTATATTGATTAGCTAGGATTCTTAGTTAAAATAGTAGGCCATAAGCCCAGAGTATGCTGCTTATTGCTTTTAAACTTCATTTTCTTTAGTGAAGTACTGGAGCGTTTTCAAAGATGTCAAAGTTTCTTCTTTTCTTTTATGAGAAAAGCTACCTTTTGTTTCCCCACTAGGATAACTACCGTTTCATTAAGCATTTACCTAGACTATGTGAATGCTATTGGGCCCTAGTAAGCAGCTCCTTCTTGTATGATAATAACTGAAACCGGGGTTAATATAGTTGAAGCCTGGCAAGCTCTGCCCGAGCTGCAAATTCAGCCGCCAAATCAACTCATTCTCATAATCATCGTGGTCATCATCATTCGTTCTATGAATTATAAGATTCGTTGTGTCCGAAACATCCTTCACACCTCATCATCATGCCCCCAATCCCATATCTCGTTCCACCAGTCATTGGGCCCCTCGCCCCTTGCCTGAGTTTCCGTCTCTCCCACTCCTCGCACCCAAAAGCATACTCCTTCTCTCTACAACGGGCAATAATTTCTTTGAGAAATGAGTTTAAATACGGCCCTTCCTCAGCGATGGACACCCATTCCCACTCCTGCAGGTAACCAACATAGCGCGGTAGACCGCTTGTTATGATTTCATTGCAAAGTTTATGACTGCAAGGGGAGACGAAGTTGATGAAGCTCCATCATAAGCTCATACCCCTGTTGTGATCATCGCGCGTGATCGGCCGATCTGTGACGGTGAGTCTTAGGAAAGTGATCCTTTTAGCTAGGTCCGGTTGTGCAAGTGAGACTGCGACGAGGGAGACAACTTTGCTGGACAGCTTGACCGTTGCCACTGAATTCGATATCTGCGGGAATCTGTTGAGAAATTCATTGGCAACCGCAAGAAACTGGCGATGCGACATGGCAAAGTTTGCAGAATCATACCGCTCAGTTGATGTTTTCACAGGTGGTGTGTTCCGGACGGGTAGGTTCTAGAGAAATTAAGCAAGAAAAGTACTATGCTTGCTAGTGGGTAAAATCATAAAATTGGAAGTTGGTTGGTCCTACAAAGTACATGGACCGTTGATGCCCGAAAATCGCTCTTCTCTTGAATAACAGCCAAAGAAAATTGCGAGACCAAAGGCTCGGTTCGTCCCTAAGCTTAGCTTTCTGGCGGCCTTGTGCCCTGAACCCATAGTTTTCAGGAAAATAAAGCACTCAGGAATTGCTGCACTACCTGATGAGCTCTGGTCACGCCCACTTTACACCCTATGCAAAGTCTCCGTCGTTAAGGTTCTGAATAATATAACTACTAGATCTCGCGGTTGGTCATGCATGTATGTAAGCAGAATGAGGTAAAAACTGGGTAGTGAACAGGCTGTATTGTTCTGGTGATCATGTTCTGTGTTATCCTCAGGTCTAATGAACTGTTGAGTATATATACATGTATTGTGTGCTGAGTCAGCAGCAAGTTGCTCCTACCATATGCCGTCTCGGCTTACAATGTAAATTGTGATTCCATTAATTTAGGTAGCATAAAGGACTAGAAGAAAGGAGAGCACTATAGATTCGAACTAGAAAGTAAAGAAGAGGGGGATTTAAGTAGAGGTCAGCATAGGTGAAGAGCAAAATAGAAAATGGGGTGGGGCCATGTGAAGGAATCTTGAATTGAGGGAAGTTTTGCTAAAGAGAAGAAGTGTGCCGAGTTTTTAACCCGTACATGAGAAGTCAGACGAATGCGCCGCATTATGCGCGGAAAGGAAGGGTTTTGTATGTGAAATGTTGCGTGTAATCGGAAGGGGAAAATGTCCCAAGTATAATCTTTAATATCCGCACCTTGAGCTCGGAGTGGTGGTACTCCGCTCATAGTATCGCGCTCCTGCTCCGAGAGCATTGTCATAGTATGCGCAATTTCAGCTGCACACGAATCTGCCCAGACCAAGCCTCCTATTCTTTCGAATCCATGCCAGCTAAGAGCGCAGTACCTTCTGCAACACAACAGATTCTAATCATCTCCAGCACTGGAAAAGAATACCGGTCCGCGGTGAGTTTGTTCTAGGAATTGGCATACATATACAGACCTGATCCGGTGATCTCTAGAATTTAATTGTTGAGGGTAGAAGGGTGCTCTTTTCCTTCAAGTCCATCGTGGTCTTGTGGTTTGTTCGTCCGGTGCTCTGAGTGCAAAATAAGGCACCATAACGTGGTTTAGCTCCACAAAACAGTCCAAAGTCTACTCAAGTCTGTACTCGGACCTGACAAGGGATCCAGGATTGTCTTATTACATAATGAGGGTCTTGATGGTGGGGTCAGAGGCCTCATATCCCTAAAATCAGAATCATATTCCCGCCAGTGGAGATTATATTCAGAGGGTGGGTCATTCTTTATACAATATAGAGAACTTTCAAGAAGCTACACAATGGAAACTTTCCAAAGAATAAATTAAGGGGCTCACCGCCGTGGGTTGCGCGTCCCGGGAAGAGGTGTTCAACCTGGATGCGGATTGAGGGAGCAGTCTAAAGTTCAGGAAGGCCATGGACGTATGTTAACAGAGGACGGGGCCTTATCTTCATTCCATGGTGAAAAACGAACATCCAAGTATACCGATTCTGAAATGCACCGTTCCAAGTATGTTGACATTCCGACTGCACAGCCACATGTTTTTATTTATGCGAATGCAGGAACCCAATTGAAACCAAATGGGGGATAATAATCCCAGTGAACCTGGGATCTCTCTACATGCCGATCGCGGGAGCTGACGGATATCCAAACAGGCCCTTAGCTCCAGATTGAGTTTATGCGTATGGATCATTGAAACATGGATCCCAATCCCAATCTCGTGTTCCAAGTATCTGCACGTCGAGTTGGACCAAATTAGGGATCGGGCACAATAAGACGCCACCATAGAGGACCTCGCCTGGGCGATCCACTTGCAGTTCTCATGTGCAATATATCCAGCTGCCTTTGTGCGCAACGCTGATGAACAAACAGAATTGAACATGCCGAGGCTCTATCCTTGAGATAAAATTCGTGTATATTCATGAGCGCTGCAACTGTAAGAGTTGTGACCCGTTGGGTGAGTTCTGGCCTTTCCAGCAATTTTATTACAAGAGAAACAAACAGACTAATCCGTCGATACTTCTGATACCGTACGATAATACTTTTATAAAATAAATCTCATTCGCTATAGCGGGGAGCCGAGGGATGCGCCAGAACCAAAGGCACAAGGTCCCGCTGGAGTCGAGGTAGCCGGCAATTTCAAAGAGAAACTCGTTGGCAAGCGAGACGACGGATGTTATGACCGTCGTTATTATCCGAATTGGCTGAATGCGATAATGTGGGAGTGGGTGACGGCAAGGTGTTGCTAGAGGTTGATAAAGAAGGCGTGGAGGAGGTGGAAAGAGAGATGTTTAGAAGAAGATGTGAGGATAATAAGAAATATGAAAAAGGAAACTAGGCACGTGATTAGAGGGATGTAGGGAAAGTAGCTGGCTTGATACAGGAGGTAAAAAAGAGACTATGGAGGCCCCGCAAAAGGAGCCTTCAAGTCAGATAGATGCCAACAACACGGGACAAGATACTGCTGCTGGACTCCCGTTGCCGTCTTGAGGTCCTGAAAAGGCCGGAATGTGACGTTGAACGCACTCTGTGCTGTAGTAGCAGACTTTTCTGTATATATTGGGAAGAAGTATATCAAAAATGCTTACCCTGCAACTTGATGACAGGGCTTACGTTTCACAGCCTGAGCTACTTTCTCGAGTCTGCCTAGTAACGACCTTCTTCCACAACCTCCATAGCGAGATTCCCAATGTCTTTGCAAGCATATAAAGAGAGTCTGAAGCTTAACACTGTTCTCAGCGCTCTGCGCCCATCTGTAATCAAGGTATGAATGTACCTAATTAAAGCTCATCCAACCTCCATCTTCCCACTCTCTCGCTTCCAGCCACCTCATAAACTCGCCGTCATCCGCCATCTGAAAAAGCGGAGTCTCAAGCCCGTCACCCACACTAACTGCAGACATGCCCGTAATATCGCCTATACCATTAACAAAAGTATTTGTAGCACTAGAGTTGGCCGTCAAATTCTCCCTAGGTTGAGTTCGGGGCGGCGGATTCAAAATCGTATCGAGGATCCTCTTCACAAACTTTCGCCCCCGGTCACAATTCCCAAACCCGCCCGAATCAGGACGAATCGTTCCGAGACAAGCATTAAAGACAGCTAGCTCCTGTATCGTATCTGACCGCGGTAAAACCCCCCTCTCATCCTCTCTCTCATCAAACTCGCATCTCCCGTCTTTCTCCTGTTTCAACAGCTCGACGGCGATCACAGCAGCGCTAGGAATCCCGTACATACAAAGCAGCTGCACAAAATCAATTTGAAAGTCGCGCATCCTGGTCTGGTTTTGAATAATAACCAGGATGAACTTGAAGATCTCCCTCGATATACTGAGCAGCTTCCCGGAATCGGTATGTGCTTTCTTGATCAACGTGCGCTGGAGCAGGAAATGGTGTCCCAGATAGCAGAGCCGGACATATGACAAAAACAGTTGTTCAACGGGAGCACGCCGCCCATCCCAAGGGTCTTTTTCATACAGCCGCAAGAAGCTGGGAAGATTCTCATAGAGCTGGGTGGCGCGTGCTTCAATATCCGCCGCGCGGGAAATGATTTCGTCTTTCGATAACACGCCCAGTGAGATTTCAAGTATTTCCTCCATGATCACCGCATTGCACGCGAATATCCGGCTTAGCGTACAACATTGGATTGCACCTCTTTGATTCCAACCATTTTTGTCAAGGCTATTAAGAGCAGTTTGTAGGTCCAGGCCGTCAGACATGAGTTGTGAGTCGTTGAGGTCAAGGGGCAGTTGTAAGAGGGAGTAATGGCGCGTTAAACGGGGAGGGCGGCCGACGAACGAGGCATTGAATTTGTCATTTTCATAGCAAGCGGTAAAGAGGCGCTTGCGGAATTCAGTCATGAAGAAGGGCGTGTGTGCGTCCACCTTTATCTCTTGGTGCAGGCCGAAGGCGGTGACAGCTTGGAGGATGTAGCTACTTTTCTGCCAATTGGAGTAGCCTAGAGTAGAGTTAGAGAAAGCATATCATAATACCTCTGAGAATATGAGGAACAATATACATTGAGCGCGTGCCTTCTATGGGTACATAGAGTGGGGTTATATTCTTAGAGATAGAACAGAGAAGTCCAACGAAAACCGGAAAGACGTCTTTCGTACAACAAAGCAAGGCACAAGTGAATCCGCCAAGATTCAAAGCAAGTAATTAACAACAATTAAAAGCATACAAAACCATCAAGTATAGAGGAGCGTAGAAATTTATTTAATGTTTCGTGAAAGGAGGATGAATTGACAATGATAATGTTCCAATAACAAAGAATGGTGGAAAGCAAAATGTTATACTGACTTACTTCCTTTTGCATTTAATGAGCAACAAATTATGGTGTTCACATACAGCAACCACAGATATGGGTCATTCATAATCTCGAACTCGTTGCAGAACTGTACGCAGCTCTCAGTCATGTTGGACATCTTGATGATGAGCTTAATGCGATCGACTGGTGCGTCATCGTGACTGCAGAAGATCGGATCCCCGTCTTGCAGGCTGTGGCCCATTATGCCCACTAGGGCAAAAATCAGACCAACTATTTCCCATCGCAGGTTCTCTCCTGTAGTCATGGCTTGAAATTGCCGGGGCGTAGTATTCTGCGTCATCCCAATAGGCTTAAGGGTGTTGGTCCAAACCTTTGTAGAGAACTGAATAAGCTCTTCGGGCTTTTGCCTCTCCAGTACCTGCCGGTAAGTTGACCATACTCCAGCAGACCAGGCTTTCATCATCGGTTCGATGACAATTGAACCCCTAGTATAAGTGTACCACTTGTCAATATACCGGTCAAAGGTCGGAAGATCTTTGAGTAAAGCCAAAATACTAGCACCTCGCTGGATTTGACTTTTGGAAGGCCCATGTTCATGATCATCTTGACACTCCGCACTGGATGGCGTGAGGTCAACTCCAATAGTATCTTCGTGTTCGAATAAGATTGCTGAGTGTGATACGAATGCTGCGCTCTTTTGGAACTGGTCATCACGTGTAAGGTTGTGCCGCCTGAATTCTTCGAGTGAGTGTTGGTGAATTGTTGAAGGGTCTAGTTGGGCCGGTAAACTGCTTGCCCTCGGGACCCGCGGTTGAACAGTCGGCGGATCATTGTACTGGGAGAACTGAAGCGAAAGAAGGGAAGTGGAGTCAAAAGGTTGTGCTATCGGATATACACTTGCCGGTGGTGGTGTTTCAGTAGTCTCTGACGACTCGGGAGTCGGAATCGAGGTGGATTTCCTGGTCAAGGGTGCTGGATGATAGACACACTGCTCAGGGCGATTCCTTCGTGCACATCGGCCACATGTGGGCATCATATGGTCACATCGGAGTTTACCTTTGCGGCAGGGCTCGCATGACTGTAACTTTCCATTCCGGCGGTAGTATGGGTTGAGTCGCCGGCTTTGATGAGACTGTCTGAGACGCGCTGGAAAGCCGGTGCCGGTCTAGATGCAGTGAGTGCATGTTAAGGCCATTCTTCCAGAGGGAACTCACCATATCGGCGTTCAATTCCAAATCCAAAAGTGACTAAAGTCGGGGACACAATCGGTTCAATGTTTTGCACTAGCAAATCTTTAGGTCCAATTGAGATGGCAGCACCTTATATAGGTCGTCACAGCTCCTACAGCCACTAAATATATAACTAGGGAGAGTCGTTGTACATTTGAGGACGTTATCAGCATGCGGTTCGCAGGTACTGAATATTGCTTTCAAGGACGACAACTACACATGTACAGATAACAAAATAAAGGTCGAAAGATAGCCAAAGTAATGAGAAATTGAATATATTGCAAACTCTGAGGGGACGTTATCCAGCGACGTTGATGTAAGAATCTCCGGGTTTCAACTCCGAACTCCGTGATGCGGGTGCAGAACTACGGCGGTCAGCAACTACCAAGGACACATTTGTACTATAATTCTGGTGATGCTTTGCTATATATCCTAAACCAAGTATTAGTCGAGAGCTAAATTAAATAGAGAGTATGATTCCTCTACAAAATTTCTACGACATGAATCTCAATGTAACATAGACTGGTTCTCTTTTCAACGTATTCCCTCAGAATCTGCAGGGACGGCGAGAAATCCCAGTCCGTGCTATCGGCTTTGTGAATTCCGGCCTGAATTCCGAGACTTAACCTGAACATCTTCCTAAGCTAACACAAAGCACCGGTGATGCATCAAAGGCAACAGCTTTCTGTTTGATACAATTGGATCCCACAATCCCAAAATGGCTTACTTTATTTCCATGATGGGGTTTTGCATACGGCATTCAGATTAGCAAATGCGCAATTAATGCCGTGCATCACAGGCAGAAACTTTCTCTTCATTGCAATTGGATTCGATGAACTCAACATGGCTTATCACGACTCGATGTTGGCATAGTACACTCGGAGTTCAGATTCAGCAACTTCTCAGCAGATGCCACTGCTGTCCATCAGCTTGTTCGCGCAGCATATAAGAAGGTAGACTATCAGCCATGAACGGAAGTCAAGAACAAAAGCTTTTCATCAAAAACCCTCTCAATTCATCATTATCCTGAATCTGAAGTTACAATCCATCTCTCTTCTTTAACTTTCTCATCCACGATCTGTCTAAATTACCAACACATCTCTATACCATCTCAACCTGTGGACAACTTCCTCTTCCACGCACATTTCTCCTCAACTTCTCTTAGGATGGCACCCTCTACTTCTTACGGCACTGCTAAAACGCCAATCACCACTAAGTGTGAGAAAACATCTCATCCACAAGATGTTGAGCAAAGAAGGACTTCAACAGACTCCTCCTCATCAATAACGCCGTTGATAAAACCCTCCCAAGACAAGAAGAATATTTCGAATTCTAAAGCAGAATTGAGCAAGGAAGTTATGAAAGGTACGTTCTCGGAGGATAGTCTCCTCACTTGGCAGCTTGCTAATATCATTGTCTGCAATAGCGTCGTATACAAACTCGATCCGACTGATGATGTGAAAATTTGGTTGTTACAGTGGCGTTATAGGTTCAAATTGGCGTTCTGATGATTCTATAAGCAGCTTGATGGGGTACAGGACTGTATTGTCAACTGAGTTCTTGACCATAAGGTCTGAGGAAGTATGAAGTATATATACATAAATGTAGAGCCAAGTCGGCGTTAGATTGCCCCAGCCATGTGTGGTCTCGGCTTACAGATTCTATTGCTTTTCGCCATTATGTCTCGAAGATCTGGAACATAATCAGGTATCCTCAGGCAAGGGACAACAATACTAGGTGGAGAAATATATTTCATAGAATGCTTTATTAATATCAAGCATAAACCACACCCCGAACTCAACAGCAACAACAATAAAAATAATAATAATAATTCAAGTTAATGTGCCAGCCGCTTCCTAATCGGGTCTCGGCATATGTGATATCAATGCTTAGAGCAAAGTAAACCCCCCTTTGATTCCCATCCTGGACACGTGCCTTACCGAGATCTCTAACTCTTATACCCTGTCCACAAGTGTTGGCCTTAAAAACTTTCCTTCAGGAAGCGCCTAAAATTCAGAATGTTTTCATGCCCTTGTCGTGCCAATAGATCGTCCCGCCCTCAGGGTAGCGCCAGTATAAAATTGTCCTATTGTACTCTCAAACCGGTATAGCGAGTATGGCCATCCTTTAGATCGCACCTCGAGCGGTTTAAAGTTTCTCTATTTCGATGTTTCTTTCTTGGGCTTGGCATTATGAGGACTCTGCCGTCTGGTCTCCTTGAGGGTTGAGAATTCAAGGTCACTCTAGAGACGACACAATTTCATGTACCACTAATGGACATGATTTTTGTAATCAACTCGTTCAAGAGAACAAGATGATACAGAAAGGACTCCCCATATGGCAGTATGGGTTTAATTGACAATTTTGGTGTTCCTTCTACCTTAACAATGAACTACCTAACTGCTCAAACATTCATCATAATCCTCCTTAGATGGGTTTTGAAGTGATTGAATACATATGCTAAATGACCAGGGTTTACAGCTAAAGTTTCACACTCCTGTGATGGTGCTTCTCACTTCTAGGGTACCCCCGCTACCCGAATCCAAGTTTTCATTACTATCCAGAATCACAGTATTTATCACTATTTCAAATAAAAAAATGTACCACTGTCCAATATCTAAGTATTTGTCGCCGCTCAAACCAAACATTGGCTATATTTAAGTAATTGTCACCGTCTGAGTCTAAGCCTTAACTATTTGCATAGCCACATCTTCCACCCGTCACCATTTCCGCTTTTGAAAACATCATTCTTCGTCACACTCGAACAACGTTCCAAATCTCGCTGTCGCCTGAGCTCGCATGTAGATAGGCTTCAACTTAAATACTTCCATTGCGACCATTATTGCAAACATATTCCATCTATCAGCTCACAATTTACTATTTAGAACACACCACATTGATCTTTTCAGTGTAAATACCCATCTCCATCCGGATATTCCCAACATCACCACCAATCTCCATCCCTACATTTCCACCACCGCTTAACTGCAACATAACACATCGCCTTACCTTGACTACTGCCACCTCCCACAGTTCACCACCTCAGCTCCCTCGAACCCTCGGACCCAAACAACCCCCCATCACCACACTCGCGACATAGTGGCCACCCTCATCACGCTGGCTTCCATCCTAATCATTAGCGTAGGCCTAGGCGTCGCCTCCCTCGCGGAATTACAAGCAAGGCGCAAGAGAGAACATGAGAAAGAGCATATGCTAGGGATACATCATGAGTCGGCTTTGAAGAAATGGTGGAGAGGACGGTCTAAAAGTAGAGGGGAGAGTATTGATGGTGTGAGAAGTAGGAGGAGGAACAGAAGTGCGGGACTGTTAGACAGGAAAAAGAGTAGGGGAAACAGTGCGGATGAGTTACCAGGGGAAAGGGGAAGAGGTGTGGGATTGGATAGGAGCGTTCGAGGGTGGTATGGAGTGGGTGAAGAACCCCCGCGGTATGAGGATATTTGGAGAGAAAAGGAGAGGAACTAAAAGATGTAGAGATGGCTTGTTCTTTTTCAGTTCTCTCTTGAGACATTTTCCCTTTATATATTTAAGGATTATAGACATCATCGATAAACAGGAATATGCAAACTGATGTTAAACAGCTACACATTCGTTATGATCCACCTAATCAGATCGGAGATTATTCAGCCACTGCCTCTTACTTATTATCTTACTAATGTTATGAAGATATCCTCTTGCACAGCTCTGGAGAGTTTCAATGTTTAGAAGAGCACCTAGGCCGCTTACCTACACTCTGTACCCCAGCAAAATGATGCGACCCCTGACGCCTCTGTTCCGCACTTCTCAAAGAACCATGAGCAGGAGATCCTGACGTCATTCCGACGACGAGACTCACGGCATCACAAATACATAGCTCAACGAACAAGAGCAATTGATCACCGTAATAAAATATATATAAAGAGAAGTCCACTTGCCTACATACCGCTATATCTACCAATGTTTAAATCAGTGCAATTTGTTTCCCGTCGCATTACACCTCTCAAGCAGACGTTTGTAGCAAAGAACCCAAAATACACACCCTACAAACCCACCTTCTATCCAAGTACCTCCTACTCTACGGACCCAAGCGGCACAAAACCCTACAGCAAAATGCCTGGCAACCGCGAAAATCATCCGCCCAAGCACGAAATGGTGCACTTCAAAGGCCTCATGAGCGAAGTGCGACGGTTTGGCGATTTCAGAACGGTGCTGCATACGGGGTTGTATAGTCAGATTGTTGCGATGGAGATTCCTGTTGGAGGGGATATTGGGGATGAAGTATGTCTAAGCCCTAGGCTTTTCCTTCATTTGAATAAGCTGCGTGTTAACATTTCCATGACAGGTCCACACAGTCGACCAAATCCTCCTCTTCACCTCTGGCAAAGGCCTCGCCACCGTCGCCGGAAAAGACCAAGAAATCAAAGCCTCAGACGTTGTTGTCGTTCCAGCAGGCACCCAGCATCAGTTTGTTAATAAGGGGGATACACCTTTGGAACTCATAACAATTTATTCCCCCGCGGAGCACTTCCCAAGTAGTGTACATAAAACGAAAGAGGAGGGTGACAAGGCGGAAGAGGAGGGTGTGGATGAGGCTCCGGTGTGGAGTAGGAGACCGAAGAAAGAGAATGAGCAGGAAGGGTTGGTCAAGTTAAGTGGGAAGTATGATGAGTAGGGGTGGTAATTGGGAAGAAAGAGTGAGTGTCGTTGGAATCTGGATTCAGCTCTGGAAAAAACTATACTGAAACGACTCTCTTGTGCCTCTAAAGTTAATTGTAGTGTAATAACATCCTGTACTGATGAAAAACTGCGTAGCTGTGATCAGTATGTGTTCTAATACCTTCTGTGACCGTGAACTGAACACCGTGCTTCAGCGACATTCGATTGGGGTGGCAAGAGCAATCGATAGCATGTGGGGTATCCAAAACCGGACAAGAGCGATGTCGGACCGCGGTTCAAGGTGTGGGGCAGCGGAACATCTTGCTCCATCGCAACATGTTGCTGTAGAAGAACACGTACTGGAAGTATGGGTATCTGTAAACCACTTGACAGACTGTTGAAGCCATCTAGAGCCTTCAAATAACCCAATGATCAGATAGAGAGTCGTAATCTTGGTACTTCTGAAGGTTGTCGGTCTCGGCACGGATACTGATGGCTCAGGTCCGCGCTTTCCAGCCGCGCCTCATCAGATGATGGTCAGCTCGCGGTCCGGAGACGACGAGGCTGTACTCTCGTGATTATGTACGGCAGTGCTGAGATTAGTTGACAGCAGTCATGCCAAGCTCCTGACAAATCGGTGAGTGTGAATATCCGGGGAGAGTTCCGCGCGACACGGTCGCAGATGGATTGCATCGGAGGCTCGGAGCTCAAGCGATGAGCGGATCAGATAAGAATTCTGGAGGGGTAATTTACCGAGGGAAACAAAGACGCATCACGAAGGGAAAATCTTAGAAGTCAGAAACAGTAGCAAATTTGCCTTGATGTCTGCCATGATAAGGGAGTTGAGTTCATATAGTGTGATATCAATGTACCATGGTATCAGCGGGCTACGAGGGTGAAATAACAGGGATTGGCTAATGATTTTGTCATCGTCAGAGGCTGATGGAAGACATCCGGGTGCTGGATCGGCGGCCATAAGGCAAGAAAAACCGCCCACCAACCTCTCCCAAAACATCACACTTCGACCGGCTCTGCTCTGTCTATTCGCCCGACACCATCCCTCTTCCAATACTAGCTATTCCACTATTTATTTCCAATTGACCTTCATCCTGTCGAATACTCGAGTTGTGCGTGTTGCTAGCCAGGGGGTGTCGCTCATTTTACGCTCGTCAACGCTGGTGCAGCCACGACGTACCAAGAGTGAGTGAATCAACCCCCACGATCTGATAATCTGATAAAGCACGACAGCATCGTCACGTCTGGCTTTCTCCGCACTCCGCGGTCGAGAGATCCCAAAGACTCACAAATGCATCTACTTTATGAAACTTCCCTTCACGACCGCTCGTTCCGGAATCTGCCGTTTGAACTTTTTATTACCTTACTAACTATGGCCCACTATCCTAGTCAATTTATTCTTTGTCGCGCTTCCGATTTCACTCTCCTCAACCTATCTATCCGCACTTTCCACAAAGACTCACACTCCCACGACATCCACAATGGAGACCACCACACGAGTCAAGACGATACCTACTACCTCTACCTCCCACCCGGATGACCCGATACCATCTGAACCCAAAGGTATCCCACAACTTACGCTCCAACCGTCATTTCCCGAAGAATCCTCCCCAAGATCATCTGGCCCGTCAATATGGTCAGAGCACAGCAGCGAGTCCGACGCACCTCTCACACCCAATACAGAGACACAGGTCGATGAGCTGATTGACAAACTGGAGCAGTTACCTGCTGCGGCAGTTGACTTCACCGAGCAGAAGAGACCTCGACGTGCCTCGACCACGCTCATCACCGAGAGCCCACAGGACATCAGGAGGTTATTGGGAGAGGGCGAAACTGCCACCAAGCTCATAAGCCAATGCTGTGGAGGAGGCTGCTGCCTACTGAAGACGTTGGCCCCGGACACGTCGTCACCGAACTACGTGCCAGTGGTCCTCCCAGACAACCATGCCTTTAAAAGCCTCAACCTACGGCTGGGCCCCCTGGGGCTCGATACCGAGCTCACCAAAACCACCGCTCTCCCGTCCGTGAACATGTCCTTCGAACCAGTCCCATCGACGGAACCGAAACACGTCTCTAAAGTCTACAGGGAGCCCCCAAGGTTCCTTCAGCCACATCCTCCCTATGAGGTCTTTTCGGCACCCGTCTACCATGCTCGCGCATTGACAAAACCTGGGGCTGAGAAGCGGACCTTCCATTTTGATCTCGATGTCACCGATTACCCAGACGAGGGAGGCGTCGATTTCAAGGTCGGGGGAGCAATCGGTATCTGCCCGCCAAATTCGATTGAAATGGTGGACGAGATCTTTGACGTTCTATGCATCCCCAAGTTCGTCCGCGACAGACCGGTCACTCTCAAAACAACTGGTGGTCGGTGGCCTACAATCTGGGGAGATGAGCAACCCAGAGAGCTGATCACGACGCGTCGGGAGCTCCTCACCTGGTGTGTAGACATCCAGTCTCATCCTCCCACCAAGCAAATGTTGCGCATGATGGCCGAGTACGCAGAGGCTCCGAACGAGAAGAAGATCCTCCTGTATCTTACCTCCGCTCAAGGTCAAGCCTCGTTCTGTGACCTCCGCACTACCACCCACATCACCGTCGCTCAGCTTCTCAATGCGTTCCCATCGTCCAAGCCTCCTCTACCAGCCCTCCTCTCCGTCTTGCCTCAGCTGATGCCGCGCTTCTACTCGCTCTCTAACGATCCACATATCTCGTCCGCTCGCCCTGGACTTCCTGGCAACCGCCGTCTGATTGAGATGGCCGTCAGCATCCACGAATCCCCTGACTGGCACCCCGGTCACCCCTTCCGTGCAGGAGCGGGCAGTGGATACATGGAGCGCGTTGCTCAATCTTACATTAAAGCTGAGAGTGAAGGTGTGGATCCGCGTAGCGTACTCGATCTCCGTGTCCCAATGTTCAGAGGACTAATGGCCAACCCGTTGTCCCGCCAGTTTGGTGGCGATGGCCCAATGGTGCTAATTGGCGCCGGTGTTGGCATGGCTCCTTTCAGAGGGTTCATTCTGAACAGACTGAAGAATGCTACTTGCGCGAATAAGATCTGGCTTATCCAGGGTGTCCGTGATTCCATGCTGGATGAGCTGTACTCGGGGGAGCTTGGGGATCATGAGAAGGAGATCAAGAAGGTGGTTCAAAGCAGGAAGTGCCGCGGTGAGAAGAACGAGGCCAAATACGTCCAAGACGAAGTGAGACAACAGGCAGACATTGTCTGGTTCGTCATCAACGCCCTGGACGGTCGCATCTTTGTCTGTGGAAGCAGTAAGGGAATGGGAGAAGGTGTTGAAAGGGCGCTTATTGAGGTCGCGATGGAGAAGGGTGGTATCAGCGAGAGCCAAGCTGTGGAATTCTGGGCCAAAAAGAAGGAGGATGGACAGTATATTGCCGTAAGTTATTATCTATCTGTACTTTTAAAACTATGATTCTAACTTTAACAGGAAACTTGGTGATTCCTCAAACTCTTTTATCATCAACATCTTCCACCCTCTCCTTTTATCTCGACATGTAAATACCCTCGTCAATCCCATCCACCTCCCACTATACGGACGCTAATCTTCCCTTGATGAATGCTCGGTCCTTAAAGCATTAGACGCAATGGAGTCCCTAGAGAAAAAAAGGCGGTTATCTTTGTTCACCTTTTGCACTTGAAGTCTGTTTCTGTACTAACAAATTCTGCGATTTTCTTTTTTGTATCGATATTATTTCTTTAGTTATCAGCACATTCTGGAATGGGTTTATGCTTGCTATTTGACTCAAAGAACATTTGTTTAGTCGTCATAGCTCGGCGTTTGATGGAGATCGGAGCGCACTGCGTAGTATGAAATTGGAAAGTTGAGGAGTGTGGAGCTGGTGGGGATCTGAAAGTTAACGTTTTAGATAGAAATCGAATACAGTATATTTCACCGTACCACTACCGATTGTCGTAGGAGAGTTCTGTGTGCGGAATGCAGGTGGCGGCGGGCGGTGAATATGCGAACACGTGAGTGCGCGGATTCCCGTGCGCGCTTCCTTAAGGGCGAAGACGTTTGCGACAGGCCGCGCCGCGACGCGACATGACAAGCCTGCGGGTGCTCCGTACTTCTTATTTCTCTTCTAGGCGTTACGAGTCTCGGTACCGGTGTTTTTGCTGGGTATTACCTCGATTTCAAACACGGTTGGAAGGCTAGAGAGGCTGTGCCGCTGGCGAGGTGTTGTGGAAGGCGGACGAAATGCTGGATCGAATCCGGGACTTTCATTGTGCTGCATATTCGGTTTCCAGATTGTACCTCAGACATGTGAGATGATGCTCAAAGGAGGCTGTGTTGGGCAGTTTTGTGAACCAGGTAGGTTTCTGCTTGAGGTGAGGGTTTGTGATTCGGTTTCGTGTCGTCATCGCATTCCTACTTTTTACGGCCAGTCTTTGGTGTCTTCATTCTGTTTCAATCGTTTTCTCTCCTTCGCTCACGCGTTTGTTTTTCCATCATCCGGGTTCTGGGGAACCGGTGTGCCGGTGTCCTCAATAGCCAAATCGAAACACTACAACCGCAAGCGCCATAATAGTATTACTACACGTCTCTGAAGCGATACTGTGTCTATGATACTGAG
The DNA here is from genome assembly GCA_010093945.1 of Delitschia confertaspora ATCC 74209. Classification (NCBI taxonomy): domain Eukaryota; kingdom Fungi; phylum Ascomycota; class Dothideomycetes; order Pleosporales; family Delitschiaceae; genus Delitschia; species Delitschia confertaspora. The sequence goes on along the minus strand of ML994261.1, from coordinate 5,005 downwards.
CAGTAATACTGGATATTCGAAAATGAAATGAAGATATACCGGGCATGTTCTTCTGCTTCAATGGCTGTCTTTATACAATGCAATTTACAGACGATTCTGGAGGTACCGCATTACCTCAGCAATAGTCGATTCTGAAGTATCGAATAGTATGGAAGAGAGAACCTTTCACCCGATCTCTTGACTTTGTGTGGCCAGTCTGTCTTCTAGTAATGTTCTCACTAGAAAGTTTTACCCACATAATCCCCCAATCGATATCGGTTCTGCATACATGTAGCCAACACATTGATGGAATCAGATGAAGAGATACTACCGGAATTCCTCTGGACTAGCGACCTAGGCACTCATTTCAGGGTATTGGATAGTCCCTTCGTTGACGAACTCCACTACGCACCCTGAGTCTGGAACCTGTCTTCGCGGAGAATGGGAATTTCCTTGTGTCGGTCTGCCTCCATAATAACAATTCCCCAATTCCCAGTGTATAAAGAAAGAAAACACCTTATGTTCCAATATCGCATGTTTGGCGCCAGGTCTCCGCACAAGCATACGATAACCATCAGCCGACGTCGGAAGTTACAAGATATGTGCACGACACGGTCGTCCGAGTTTCACTTGCGCTCACTGCGGCCTCCAAAGTCCAACAGAGATATTGCATGATTACATTAGTATTCTCAACGGCGGTGTTCGTCCCAACAACAATTCGATGAAATGCAGAATCCAGGAGTCATCGAATCCTCCCTGCAGCCCACAATAAGTATTGTGAACTGCTGATGGTTTCGCTGCTTGTGGGTGTTCCTTGAACATATTGTCAGTCAAAATGCTTTCGCTCTCGTGAAGGCATGGAATATAATATCATCTCCCTTATGCGATTTGGTTGTTGGGCCACTTCAAAATGTTGGGCAGGTGGACTGGTGTAATCTACCGGCTGGTCGTACATAATATAACCTAGATGACATATCCCCTGAATTTGATCCCGTTCATAGCATCGGAAAGCGCAATTAAACCAAACTGCTTGGCGGAGGGTCCTCCGTATGACAGCGGGAAAAAATGGCAGAGCATACAGGGATCGTTTCTTAGCCACACATGGATTCCTTTACTGGAATAGGGACGCTCCAGTATATTGACCTTTAGATCAATTTAATGCTCATCTTTGGTGGCGCAAAAGCGCTTTATAGCAGGGGATTGTTCGCCGCTGTTGCTCCGCCGATCAGCTAAAGGAAACCGAGAAACTCTGTATTGCTTAATTGATGATAGTTTTATAGACGACCTCACTTTGAAGTTTGGAAACCAAATAACATCACCTAATCCCCAAATGTAATTCGCAATGGGTGAGTTGAAGCGAAGTTGGAACTATTCGGGCATATACTCGAAACCAGAAACTTTGAGCATGTCCTAGCCTATTTTCAGAAAATTGTCAAGTCGTTTCTCTTTCCGGAACTAATCCCTTCGTCTCGGTCAATAATATGGATATAAATCGAACAGTTTGAAGATACAATGCTACCGCTAAAATCCACCTCCGTGTCCAGTATTCGGTGCTCTCGATGACTTTCCAAACCCACAAGCAAATTTTTCTGGCGACAAAAACTTTGACTTACTTGAGTATAAGAACAATTGTATCGTTGGGAATTGTCTATCCGCCTTTGAATTGTGAGGAAAGTTTTGGTGTGCTGGAACAGGCTTTGATACGTATCCGCAAATGCCTACGAAGTATCTGGACGTAATGACAAATCCAAAACCTAAATAATTGCGGAAAGGCTGCAACAATATCAACCAAATCTTGAGATTAAAAGGAGAACAATGCCAGGTGTATGGCGGTCGGTACGCCTCACCGGACCCGTAGCATCTGGAGAGTGTATATGTAAGATCAGATGTACAATATGCGATATGACCTTCCTATTAAGACTCCATATCCGGACTGAACCGGGCCAGAACGCATATGCCTACTGATCCCTGGGTTGTGTTATCATAGTACAATTCCAGTGGCTGCTGGGGTGGCAATCGAGGATCACAAGATTATAGGAGAACGGATTTAGGCGGGAAGATGAACGACTGCCAGAGCGGGTCATATCCTATAAAACGGATTGGGACTTTTGCAGAGTTCACTTCATTTCTCTCCCGACCGTCCGCACTCCATCTCTTTCGGCACACAAGACCATTCCCCGGGCCTACGAATCTCGTTGTCTTCTTCCTTGTATCTGGAGCTTGAGTAGCAAGTGAAGGCTGAAGCGGATTCTATAAGACAGGTTGGAAGGATGAAGATATGGTTATAGATTTGCGAGGTATGGAAAATAGGGTGCGTGGATTAGGTCGGTTGGAATGATAGGTTGTGGGAGGGAATGAGGGAAGGAAATGGTTGAGGAAAACGGGAGTCTTGGAGCTTAAGTGGGATTGGAGTTGGATGGGACATGATTTGGTTATCATGATTCTTTACTACGGCGGGGAGGTTATAAACTGGAGCGAGAGTGGCGCAATTGGTTGTTTTTAGTGTTGTTTTGAAGGCCTTTTGGAGCATTAATACTCAGCTCCATAACTTATTCTGGAATAATTCTAGGACATAATCGTTATATGCGTGCCATGATCGGTACGAAGTGCAGAGAAAGTACCTTGAAGAAGTTCAACGAGCTACATTCAGCATCAAAGCAATCCACTCTTGCAACCAGTTTTCACAGGCGCAGTACACCATAAATCCACCACAAGCCTACCATTAGACTCATCCTATAGTCAATGCAGTACTCCACTGCCAAATGGCCCCCGAACTCCTCCCTGCGCCTTCCGAACAGTCCCGACCCTTTTCGCTTATCGTAGCACAGTAACCGTGCTCCGCTTTTTTAATATTTTAAATATATAGATTTACAAAAGGAAATTCTCTCACCAAGCATCCAATAAAATTGGACTCTCCTCCGCTTGGTGTAGTTGGTTTATCACGTTCGGCTGTAATTGTCTGATGCTACCGAAAGGTCCCTAGTTCGATTCTGGGAGCGGAGATTTCTTTTTATCATTTTTTGAACTTCTTACTAATTTTGATTTTAAGTCTTGACGGAGGGGTGCATGATTCTTGGCATAATGAGGGGGACATGTAGAGAGGAATATCATTCTTCCGGAGCTTGTAGCTCTCGGAGTTATCCGTCTTCCACCTTTAAACTCTCGAGCCCAACATACGTTTAGGAGTGTCTCTCTTTGCCCTTTTTTCCCAGAATATCGCGGCCCGACTCGCGACTTAATGTCCTTTACGAAGTAACGACTTGCATAACGAATCTTCTTCGCTGTACGGCTTCCTTTTCGTACACACCTGGTCTTTGAGTATTCTACCACTGGACCTATCCTCTTTTATCACGGCTCTTTTACCTTTGCTTCGGCCATTGCGCTTTGGGAGCTTGGATACTACATTCGACTGTAGAATTCGGTACTGCGTGTGTACTGTCTCTTCGACGGCCTTCGAGTCTAAGAATATTCGAACATTGGCGACGACAGACCCCGCTTTAAGCCTTCAGGAAATTTTTTAGCAGACGCTGTCAAAATGGCAACCGGTATGCAGAATTCTAATGGGCTTTTACTGGCATTGAACTTACAATACCGTATAGAATCCAAAAAGGCGGTCCCTTTGACCTGTCACGGTCATTCGCGTCCTGTCCCGCACATCAACTTCTCCTCCCTCATCAACGACGAGGAATACTATCTTATATCGGCATGCAAAGGTACGGATGATGTCTAGGGTTTGTCGAAATAAGGCTAAGAAATTACAGATGGTAACCCTATGCTCCGTGACGGTATTACCGGAGATTGGTACGTCCAGAGCCTCCAGAGTCTCTATGTGAATATAAGCTCATTTGAACAGGATTGGTACTTTCCTTGGCCATAAAGGCGCCGTATGGCAAGCCCGCCTCTCCAGTGATGCTACCCTTGCCGCAACCGCCGCAGCAGATTTCTCTGCGTAAGTCCCTATTCCCCTTCGTTCTCCACATCCTAACTCCCCCCGCACAGTAAAGTATGGGACACCAACACTGGCGAAGCCCTCCACACTCTCCAACACGAACACATCGTCCGCGCCATCGCCTTCCCGAACCAACCCCATCCGCAAATCCTTGCAACCGGCGGCCTCGAAAAGAAACTCCGCATCTTCGACCTCTCGCGCAGCAGTAGCACATCCTCGCCCGTCGACGGAACATCCTCCTCCACCTCCCCACCAGCCACGAGCTTCGAAATTGGCCCCGGCGTCCATACCGGTGCCATCAAATCTATAGTCTGGGGCTCCGACCGTAACATCCTCATCACGGCATCCGAAGACAAGAAGATCCGGTGGTGGGACCTACGGACGCAGCGTACCATCGGGGAGTTTGGCGTCGAGGGCGTGCTCGGGACGTGTGAGTTGGACAATACCAGTGCGGATGGGGTTCTAAGCGTCGCAGCGGGAAAGAGCGTGTATTTTTTCGATGCGGCGAGGCCCGGGGGTCTGATTAAGAGTGTCAAGACGCCGTATGAGGTGGCGAGTGTGGCGCTGCATAGTGGGCAGAGGAGATTTGTGACGGGAGGGAGTAGCCAGAGTGATACGTGGGTGAGGGTTTGGGATTTTGATGCGGAGAAGGAGTTGGGTATGTTCGCTTCTTTCATTTGAATTGGGGCTCACGCTAATATTTGATACAGAGACAAACAAGGGTCATCATGGCCCGATTTGGTCTATCAGCTTCTCTCCGGACGGGAAACTCTATGCTACGGGTAGCGAGGACGGAACGATCAAATTGTGGAAGTTTACTACGGGTCCATATGGACTTTGGCGCTGAGCCTGGGGCACATGAAGTCCACTTCTTGTAAAACGTCTTACAGGTCACGCGACCTTTACATCTCAGCATATGCCCATCTTCTTGAGTATATATAGGGTCACTGGATATTATCTTGTCAATAGATACCCTTTTTCTTCTCCAAGACAAAGTTCCTTCCGTTGAAGTAAAGAAATGGATGTGACAGATGTGTGTCTGCAAAATATGCACCACACCATATTCTGTGGTTTGAT